>CAUYQV010112891.1:0-11987 GCA_963574575.1 Galagoides demidoff
TGTACTGTTTTCATATACAATTTGAAATACTTTCATCAAGCTGGTTAACATAGATTTCATGTCATTTGCTTAGTCATTGATTCCAATGGTTCTTTAATTTCAATGTACGTCATCACCATTACCCAGGAGGAAAGGGCTTGTGAAAGCATAGCTTCCAAGGCTGGGCACAGTGGCTCACTCCTGGAATCCCAGCACTTCTGGAACCCAAGGCGGGTGAATCACTTGAGATCAGGAGTTCCAGACCACCCTGAACTAAAGTGAGACCCCATATCAACTAAAAGTAGAAACCAGGCACCATGGTGCGCCCCTGCAGTCCGAGCTACCCAGAAGGGCTGAGGCAAGAGCATCTCTTGAGCACAAGAGTTTGAGGTTGCTATGGGATATGATGCCACCAGGACACTCGACCCCAGGGTGATAGAGTGAGACTGTCTCAACCAAAAAAAAAAAAAAGAAGAAGAAGAAGGGTGAGCCTGGGCACAAAGCAATAGTTAGAGCTGAAAATCCAGAACTGGAAATGTAAAACATTTCAATCTTCAATTTCTCCCATTATAGACAAATGAGTTCCCCATAAGTCCTGGGCAAGAGTCAAAACATATAACTAACAAAACCTACAGAGGGATGCACCAATAACAAAACTCCTCGGGGTTCAGGAACCTGCTACCCATGGGCAGCATCTTTTCTTTAGCAATATTACTTATATGGTACATAAGGAAAGTAACACAAACATAGAATGTCTAGCACCACTAAGTAGCCTTAGTTCTCTTATAAAACATGGAAAAAGATAACTTAGAGTTCTAGAAAATTAAATAGATTGATAAGGACCTACATGAATACACGGATGTCAGTCTGGAAGGTGACTCCCGCTGGTGTAACGTTCAGTGTGGCACCTCAGTACTTAGCCTTAAATGCTTGATTTCATCGGAGTTTAGATGAGGACATGGAGGAATCATGGGTGGTTGAAAACTGGAGGCAAAAGCAAGTGATTTAGGAGACAGAGTCCGAACCTGGCAGTAACTGGACAATCTGAAGCCACTAACTGAAGCAACGATTACATTTAATAAATATGATAATGTGAAAATGTAGTGGCTCTGAAGATTGAGCGCCTAAATCTCAGATTCAAGGATACTATGCATAAGAAAGGCCGATAATCAGCAATAGATTCCACAGGAGTCAACCATACGTTATGACCACCTTTAAATGCACATATGAATATGAATATACATGTGAATGTGTGAGCATATATCAATAATAGATGAATATGCATGCCTCAGCTATACATGTATGATATATATGTCTCCCGTTCTCATGTGCAGTTACTGACTTAAAAACACTTAATAAAACATACAACAAAGCCCCAACATAAAACAGTGAGTGGGGTAAAATATTTAATCCCATAAAATGCAAACTTTCCTTGCCAGGAGACTAATGAAATGACTAGGTCACATCTGCCCAGCTACACCATTGGCAATTCTGGAGGTCCCAGAATATGTTCAAACATGTGCAGGTTCAAGTTGCCATAGTAGTTCCACTTTGGCATATGTGTCCATCGGACTATACCGAGAATTCAAGTTCAATGGCAGCAGCTGTTTCAGACGTCTCCTGATTAATTCACACCCATTTCTTTGGTCCTATCTAAGAAGATGACAAAGAGTTCATTCTTTGCATCCTGTCTTCCTGAGTCTCTAGGACGTTCCTCCTCTACCCAGTCAGTTTTCCATCTGACAGCAGAGGTGGGCGGAAGACCATGCCCAGCACCAATCACGCCCTGCCTATTTTGGGGTTTCCATGGGAGGCAACTATCATGGGAGTTTTCTTCCCAGCAACCCACTAGCTTTCTGATCCACAGAAATAACAAGATATGAACCCTGTGCTCAGGAGGCTTACCATCCAATGAGAAGGTGTGAGCACCTGTGGCCAGGTTCAGTGTGGTATCTGTCTTCATCGGGGTATACAAAGCACAGAGCGTTGGACCACCTCAGTCTTGCTTGGGGAGTCAGGAAATCTTCGTAGGGGCGGCATCTTTCAAGCTCATGAAAGGGTGAGCAGGTGCTCACTAGAAGAAAAATGATCAGATTTTGTCATTCAAGAGCCAGAAGATGACAATAATTTGGAACAAATTGATGAACACCAAAAGAAGTAAAAATTTTTGAAAACCAAGGAGGGAGCTGGGCAATGTTGGGGTGGGGAGGTGGAGAAGACCTACCTAATGGGTATGGGGAACACCATTTAGGTAATGGGCACATGCATAACCCCAACTCAAGCATCCTAAAAGCTATCCATGTTACAAAAATATTTTTACCTCCTTAATATAAAAATAAAAAATACACAAATAACCAAAACAAGAGCCAGAAGATAAGACAGAACAATAAAGTAGACCCAAATTAAGGAGGGTCTTGAAGTTCATTTAAAGGTATTTAAGATAATAGTGCCAAGAACTGACCATTTATAATAATATACCTGAATAAATAGGAAGAGGGATCGTATTGATTAAGAAGACATGAAAAAACTAACTGTGGCTAGAAATATCAGTTAACACTTGTGTTTTAAAAAACATTTATGAAAATGAAAATAACATGGTGTTGGTTACAAACATTGGAAAGATGACTAAGTCTGGGTGCTTCTAACATTCTACTAGAAGCATCCTAACATCCTACCATCCACTGGTTCAAAGATTAGGGAATTTTGAAATCATTTCATGTTATTTATTCTATCCTGGGACTGTTTGAGTATGTTCAAAAGCAGCCCCATAGTAAATGGAATTTCTGGACCCACGCCCTCCATAAGGCCTTGCACTAGATTCTAGGTAATAATATAGTGGTGGCCTCAGATGAATTCAGCTCTGGTTCATTACATGGACTTGATGATATTTTTTCCAAAATGCTTGATGTTATTTTTAAAAGCAAGAATACATCCTGTGACAATCTGTTAATTAGAACAAAGAGATCCATATTCAGTCCTATACTTGATCTTCAATAAAATAAATGAATTCAATTTTTTAATACGACTGCCACATCATTACCAAAATATGTACCTGCCTCCACCCTCACGTGGGTTGACCCCTGCCACGCTTGGTACTGGATTTATTTACCCTTTTCTTTCCCAGCCTGAGTAATATAGATGTCATTATATTTTTCTTTACAAGTCAGATTACAAACTTTTAAAAATCTCATTTTGTTCCATTTAAAACTGTGAGTCCAAATCTGGACGTACTAATTATTGCTAACCTGTTCCAGAGAACCATTAGGCATTTTACCAGCTGCCTGTGGCGGTAACTGACTTTTCGTGCTTTTGCAGAGCTGAGGAGGGAAGACTAGAGTGTTGCCCAGCAAGGAAACGTTGCCTAGTGGCTTGGTATTCTGGGGATTCTTCCAGCCTGCTTTGTGGAGGCAGCCCCAACAACATGGCATTTCCAAAATGCCTGCCTGGGCTGACCAAGCCTATAGTAATTTCACACGATTACATGTTACAGCCTTGTTAATAAAATAGAGACTGGCCACGTCCATTCTTCCCCCTGCTTCTCTTTTTTCTTCCCTCCTCTCTTTCTTTCCCTGCTCCTTCCTTCCCTCCCTTTGTCCTTCTTCCCTCATTCTCTCCTTTCCATATCTCCTACCAATTATCCAACCCCCACCATAATCTGTGATTTGGCAAGAGCTCCACTTAATTCAGGCATAACACAAGAGAATGAGCACCTCAGGACTTAGCCTCTTTAGTGAGACCCAACCAGACTGAATATGGGCCAAGATTGTGGAGTCAAGTGTGTTTGGGCAGGTTTCCCACCACTAACAGCAGAGGCCATTGGCCAAGAAGATAAACGCATGACTTTTTTATATTTCTCAAAAATAATCAAACTAAAACAAAGAGATAAATAGCATTTTGGGGGCTGGGGGGAAATTAGTCACCAGCAAAGATATAAAATAGAGATAATAGTAATATTGGAGGTTACTTTAAGAACTGAATGTACAAAAAATTCAAGTAAAATGCCAGGCATGGTGGCTCACACCTGTAATCCTAGCACTCTGGGAGGCCAAGGCAGGTGGATTGCTTCAGCTCACAAGTTCGAGACCAGCCTGAGCAAAAGCAAGACCCTGTGTCTACTAAAAAAAAAAAAAAGAAAAAGAAAAAGAAAAAAGAAAAAACTGAGGCTAGAGATCGCTTGAGTCCGAGTTGGAGGTTGTTGTGAGCTATGAAACTACGTCACTCTACCAAGGGTAACAGCTTGAGACTCTGTCTCAAAAAAAAAAAAAGAAAGAAAGAAATTCAAGTAAAGTATATTCAGCACCTTCTCCAGCATCTAATAAATTCTCAGTAAACGGTATCATCATGGAGCTAACGCAAAATACCATGGTACGTTATGTCACATTTTTATGACTATAGAAAGTATATAAATTCATTATCATCCTCCTCATCCTTTGGGTATTATCAGTATCAAAATTAGCAAAATCATAAATTAGGAATTGTAATGGTAAAGTCATATTGAGATATTGGCTGGATGTTGTTTGGTGTCTGCTCATCGTATGAAGGCAGATTGGTTCTGTATTATCCCAGAAGCAGTTTACATGTAAAACCCCTCGCATCCCTGGAGGCTTTCGCTACCTCTAAGATCCCTACAGAAGTCACGTTATAGGTCACCAGCTTTAAGTCCAGGTTGATTGTTAGGCTTCCTCTTGGGGTGATATATTACGATTAAACAACAGGAGGGAATATATTTAATTGTCTGAGACTTGTTCATTAAAAAGAATTGTTTCTTTAAAGTGTCAATGCCCTAAATTTTGTCAGATAGAAAAAAATGATGTATTATCTATTCCCCCCACCTTACGACCACACCTCTCAGGATTTTGAACATTTCGGAATCACAAAAATAACATTTATATGATATCCCGTGGTGCTTGACATTGCCTACATACAGGACAGCGACAAAGGGCTGGTTTTGTCATCAGAATGCCCAGGTGCAAACTGTCCTTCTGTTGTCTCTGAGCAATGTAACTGCCTGAGACTCAATTTCTCCTTATTAAAAATGAGGGAAGTAATAACAATAGCAACATATACCGCATTATAGCAACTAAACTAGAGAATCTGTGGACAGTGCTTCCTGCAAACTCCTGGACACAGTCCTCAGCAGACGATGCATTTTGATGGTTGGGAGTAGTCTCTGGTCTTTCAACCATTTCTAACTGAGAGTTCACATCCAGTAATGCAAGATTGCAAATGACGCTACAGCAAAACTGGAGGTCCGCACCCCGTCCTCCTTCCTTCCTTTTTCCTTCCTTCCTTCTTTCCTTTCAGACAGAGTCTTGCTCTGTCACCCAAGCTACAGTGCAGTGGCATGATCATAGCCTACAGCAACCTCCAACTCCTGGCTCAAGCAGTCCTCCTGCCTCAGCCTCCTAAGTAGCTGGGACTACAGGTCTGAACGTGCCCAGAAAAAAAAATTTTTTTTTTAAGTTTTTTAGAGACTGGATCTTGCTGTGTTGCCCAAGTTGATTTCAAACTCCTGGCCTCAAGCAACCTCCCACCCCAGTCTCCCCAGATGGTAAAATTACAGGTGTGAGTATTAGTACCTGGCTTATTCCTTTCTTTTCTTAACCTTCTGCTGGTGTGATTATTAAACAAAGACGCTGCTCTGTTTGCCGTGTCGGTTAGTACCTCTGTTAGCTATTAATGAGCATGCTTACTACTGCTTAACTAAGGAAATATCATGCTTGTCAGATTTCTTCTTCATTGAAGCTCCTACCCCCTCCCTCCTCCTCCGCCACAGCCACCTGTGCCCAGGACAACTTCAGGGGCGAGAACTATAGGACCCCGCAGGTCCATGAATCTGCATCCCTGTGAACCCACCTCTCTCACCCTCCCTGACATACAGAAATTAAGGAATGAGACTCAACTACCCTTTACTGCTCTCCTTCCAGAAGCCTGAGCTGCAATCTGTAACTTTTCCCCCAATTTAGGTTTAATTTGCATTTTTTTGACTACTAATGAGGTGCACATTTTCCCAAATGTATGTTCACTCGTTGTGTTTGCTTTTTTGTGAATTGTTGGTTCGTGTCCTGGGCCTATTTCTTATGAAGGTGTATGGGCTTCTTTTCAATGATAAAATTATTAATACCTTATCAACTATAGATATCATTTTTGAAATTAGGATTTTTTAATATTTATAAAACCAAACTTATTGGCATTTTCCAATTATTTTTTAATAATTTATACATTCATAGCCATCTTCAAACCAAAAATCTGTTTACTTTTTTTTTTTTAGTTTAACAGTGGTTTATCTCGTTTAACATTTTAATTCATCTGGAATTTATTTTGGAATATGATGTGAGCTAAGGGAATTCACGAATTTTTTCCAAATCGTTCACCATTTCCCCAATACCATTTTTGACAAAGCCTTCTCCTCCCCGCTTCACTGATTTTCAACGACTTTAACATACATGGCATTTTGCAAATAATAGCATCTATTTCTAGGCTATTTCCCCTTTTCCGTTTAGCTATCTATTTTTAATCAAAATTGTAGATGTACATAAGTTTATGATGTGTTTGGGATGGTGATTTCAAATGCATTTTGACGATCTTGCCTATTTCTTTCTTTCTAAAAAATGGTTAGAAAAAAATGTTTTACATTTACCCCCAAAGTCCTATGTTATTTCACCTAAATGAAACGTATAAATAAATGTGTAAATTATATAACACATATAAGTAAATGAGGTTTAATCACCTCTTTCAGAATCAGGTTTGGTTCTTTAGTTATAGATCGCAATAAATTTTTTAAATTTTCTTCATATATGTGACTTATATAGAGTATAACTATATGTTTGTAATCTTCTTATTATCACTAGTGTTTGTCATGTTCTTATTCTTTCAGGTTGCTGATATTGCTTGTTTTATATTAAATGAAATTATATTTTCAGTCATATTCATAATCTTTTATTTGGTTATTAACTCTTTGGGGATAACTTTTCAATCTGCATTTCTTCATCATGTTTAAGAAATGACCTTCTATTCCTTGTGGTGTTTTCATGAAGAATTTCATGAAATTTCTGTAGAAATTTTCTTCCTTAGCACCTTTTGACACACATATATGTCTATTATTTATTTACCTCTAATGTATTGATTTCCTATTTTCATTAAATAAATGTTATACCCTGGAGACTAAACCTCAGGTGGTGGCAAATTATTCTTCACAACACAGCAATGATAACATTAGAACCCAAAGAATTTCTTTTAAAAGAATTATTGTTGTATGTTATATTTTCCTATTAATAACCCCGCTCACCTTCTTTGATCCACCAAATCAGTAATCCTATTTTAAAAAATTAGGCTTGCCTGGCCGGATTTTTGCTGAGGGAGGTCATGCCTGACATTGGACTTGACTCCTTTATCCAACAGTGGTGTCAGTGTTTCTTTCTTAATATTTGGTGTGTTGTTTCACTAATTGTTTTTGTTGTTGTTGTTTTGTGGTTTACGTATCAGTTTCACTAATTGCTGATATGAAAGAACATTGCAGATTTTTTTTCCCCAAACATTGGACTCACTGAACCCTTTCTGTGCTTCAGGTTCTAAATAAGTTTCAACAGAGCAAGGCCTACATCATACAATCATCACTACACAGTGTTTTCCTGGAGACTTATTCTCGTGTTCAGAATAAGTTCCCAATACCTCAGCTCTCACACCAAATCACATCCACATGCATAGCTATAATGTAGGTTTTGTTCTTCTCTGTCTGAATAAAATTTTTAAAAATCACCCAGATTGAAAATACGGGATTTTTCAATATCCCATTATTCTTGAGATTACTATTGCTATTTGAGTTTAAAATAATAACAGTTCGAATGTCCATTAAGTAAGGACTAACACACAATAGAGGTAGCTATTGTCAGCTAACCACTTGTCAGGCGTATTTTATGCCTGGCAACCCACACATGCCTGCGATAAAATGAACTATTTTCATGTGCATGCCATTGTCTATGTTATTTGCTTTTTAAAAAGCAACCACCGCTTTTAAGATTGGGAAAGTTATGAAGCACTGGGGGAAGAAAACAGAGGCAGATAAAGAACATTAAGGAAGCAATGAATTTGATCAAAGACAAAACCGTCTCTGATGACTCTGATTCCACTGCCTGAGCTGAACACAAATAGTAAAGACATAGAGAAACTTTGAATCATATAATTATTCTTATCTTCTTATGATCTCAAAATTACTAGGAGTTATAGGAAATATGAAAGATATTCATTAGGTTTATAGGGAGACCTCGTCCTCCTAATCCAATAATTATAAAACATGGGTGTTTGCACAGGGACCCCCAACTAATGTTTTGGAATGTTTCTATTTATCAAAGAAAATTCCCTGGATGCTTCCTCCAAGATAACTTTCTAATTATAATGCTTTATTCTTTTCTTTTTAATTTATTTTTTTATTTCAAATTAATATGAGGAAACAAATTTTTACGTTACGTTGTCCTCACTTTCAAGGTAAAGTTCAAGCTATAGGAGAGCCCCTCACCTGGGGGGGAGGGGAGCATGCTGAATACCTGGCATTGTGCACATTATTTGAGATTCTGCCCAATGCCCTCCCTCCCCTCTTCCCTTCCCCTCTCCTCCTCTCCCCTCCTCCTTGCTGGACTATATTTGTTTTCTATCATTCCTATGAGTGTGTAAGTGTTTATTTATTGGTTTCACATTAGTATTGAGTACATTGGAAACTTTTTTTTTCCATTCTTGAGATACTTTACTAAAAAAATGTGTTCCACCTCCATCCAGGTAAACATAAAAGATGTGAAGTCTGCATCTTGTTTACGGCTGAATAGTACTCCATGGCATGCATATACCACAGCTTGTTAATCCATCCATCATGCTTTATTCTTACATTTGGGACTCACAGCTGTCTGTGCATTTATTCCTCCTGTTTGTATGGAGCATCTACAACAAGTTAGGCACCCCCTTGGTTTGGGGGGACACACCAGGGGAAAGCAAGCCCTCGAGCTTGCACTACTGTTCATACATCATCGCCTCTCTCCATCCACTACTCCAGCTGCCTCTACTGAACTAGGTGAAAGGAAAGCCTAGATGTATAGAAAGAATTTATTCCTCCAGAGTTGTTTTAAATTGAAAACTCCACTCTTTTAATATTCCTTTTAGGCCAAGCATGGTGGCTCATGCCTGTGATACTTGCACATTGAGAGACTCAGGTGGAAAGGTTTCTTCAGGTCAGGAGTTTAAGACAAGCCTGGGCAATATAGCAAAATCTCTGAAACAAACAAATTTTTTTCTAATTAGCCAGGCATGGTGGCAGGAGCCTGTAGTCTCAGCTACTTGGGAAATTGAGGAGGCTGAGGTAGAAGAACGGTTTAAGCCCAGGAGTTGGAGGTACAGTGAAGTAGGATCATGCCACTGCACTTCACCTTGAGCAACAGAAGACACCTTGTCTCTTAAAAAAAAAAAAAAAGTCCCTTAGGTCTACATCAAAGTGATTGAGCTGGTACCACAGAAATATTTTACTTACATGCAAGATTTGTTTTAAATTACTATCTCCATCAATAAATTAAACAGCTAAAGAAGACTCTCAGGTTGTGAGTAGTCCATGAAGTGAGCAGGAGAAAGAGAAAATGTCTGTGTGCGTGGGGGGTGTGTGTGTGTGTAGTTATTTGAGCCACCACGTATGTTCTTCATTTAACAGAAAAAGGTTTATCAAAGATGCCCAACCTCTCTGATAATTAAAGAAGTGCAAATTAAAACATGTACAAGATAGATAAACTTTGCAAAAATGTAAAGGTTTTTATGTTGGTCAACTTGACTAAGACTTAGGAAAGGTTCTCTCCTACCCTATTGGTGAAACAGCAGGTTGGTACATGGCAGGGGGATTATTTAGCAATATCTGTCAAAACTAAAAATGCACAAACTCCTTCACTCAACATTTTCGGTTTTAGAAAATTTTTTCTAGGGAAATTCTCATACAGATGTGCAAAGATATGTTTCAAAATACATCCATCTTGCGGCTGTGTTTATCATATAAAATAATTAAAAACAAGCTAAATACCTATTAGCTGGGAAAGGAAAATTATACTCATGGAATTGTATGTTATGCAGCCCTTAAAATTAAGGAAGTTCTGTATGTGCTATACATTGAGAAATATGTTTTCAGGTGATTAGAAAGGAGGTTGCTGAAGTATATTATAATCTCATTTGCACAGAAGAAAGTGTGTGTGTGTCAAGAAAATGACCAGAAACAAACAAACAAACAAAAATCTTAAAACTCATTACCTGGTTGGGAAGGATGGCAGAAAGACGGGGGTCTGAGAAAGTAGGAACAAAGATTCTTACTTGTTGCTTTGTGCCTTTTCATCGTGTTTAATTTTTCTACCATTTTCATCTTTAAAATTGAGTTCCTTTCCCCTTTTTTTGAATTCCATAATATAACAGGTTTATAACAGACATGAAATCAGAATGTACTGTTTCAGCCACCGGCACCATAATTCTATACATTATATATTTTTACGGAAGTTTTATTGGTGTATGATCGGAACCATTCGAAGCCCTTTCTGAGCCTTTAGAACATTATAAGTGACAAGGTGTCAACAATGTATGCTTGGAAATGTGACTTAGAAAGGCTGTTTCATAATGTATCCAGTAATAGATTAGGGTAAAAGGAACAGCCAAGTTATCGATTTTATCCATTCACCTGAAGGGCACAAGGTTTTAAAAATAGTCTTTAGGGATGTTATTATGTCGTCTGTACGGAGTGTTAATGCCTAGGAAACAATGGCTTTATCTTCCTCCTACTTACTGTGAACACCACCACCTAATTGCCACCATTAGCTTCACAGCTGTTCAACAAGCTATCGAGTTGGATTCAGCTCTACACATGTGGCCTGTAGTCAGGCAGTCTTTGATAAATATATAAAAAGGGAACATACTAGTCCATTCCTTTGTTCTTCTGCACACTTGAAGAGAATACTTAAATTTCATCAATACTGTTTCCCCATATTCTTTTTTATTATGTGGTCATATAAAAGTGATGGTCCTATAAATTTATTTAAAACCCACTATGTTTCTTTCGTGAGATATAGCTTTAGGGGCTGAGGTGAGCACTGGAAAAGCGCAAAGCCATGCGAATAGAAGCCCAGCATGAAAATGCAATTTGTGCACTGACTTCATTTTCCAAAGTTGAAATGTATTTATTCCAAAGGCTATACGAAGGGAAAGTTAGAAAGATGTTCATCTCGCCACATTTGTGAAATGTGAGAATTTGATCTGCTTGCAATTTCTGGTCGATGTCAAGTGGATTAAATCAAAAGATAAAGGCAGATGAAATATCATATCAATGGGAAAGAATAAAACAAGAGCGTGACTCACGTAAAACATACAGAAAGATTTTCTGATGCATGTGGCTAATGAACTTTGGGACAGAGTGGCAAGGAAAAAGTTCTTGGGTATTCCTTACTGCCTGCCTTAAAATTAGAGAAAGTTATGGTAATCATTTAGAACAGCAGTTCTCAACCTGTGGGTCGTGACCCTTTTGTAACAATGAAAATACTTCCCGCATATCAGATATTTACATTACGATTCATCACGGGAGCAAAATTACAGTTATGAAGTAGCAACGAAAATGATTTTATGGTTGGAGGTCACCAGAACAGGAGGAACTGTATTAAAGGGTCACAGCATGAGGAGGTGTTAGGAGGGTTGAGAACCACTGATTTAGAAGAAGAAGGCAAAAACTGAGTTAACAGTTCATTCATAAGGAAGTATGCACTATGTCTCATTAAACATGAAAATAAAAAAAATGAAAGAGCCTCTGAAGTAGTTATGACAAGATGATTCCTAGGAAGAAAAACTAAGGAGGTGGAGATAACTCTAACTTTCTTTTTTTTTTTTTTTTTTTTGAGACGGAGCCTCAAGCTATCCCCCTGGGTAGAGTGCCATGGCATCACAGCTCATAGCAACCTCCAACTCCTGGGCTCAAGCGAGTCTCCTGCCTCCGCCTCCCAAGTAGCTGG
>CAUYQV010112897.1:0-14233 GCA_963574575.1 Galagoides demidoff
GCTGCAACCAAAAAATGGCCAGGCGTTGTGGCGGGCGCCTGTGGTCCCAGCTGCTTGGGAGGCAGAGGCAGGAGACTCGCTTGAGCCCAGGAGTTGGAGGTTGCTATGAGCTGTGATGCCATGGCACTCTACCCAGGGGGACAGCTTGAGGCTCCGTCTCAAAAAATAAAAAAAAATAATAATAAAAAAAAAAGAAACAGAGCCGGGCATTGTGGCGGGCGCCTGTGGTCCCAGCTACTTGGGAGGCAGAGGCAGGAGACTTCTTGAGCCCAGGAGTTGGAGGTTGCTGTGAGCTGTGATGCCATGGCACTCTACCCAGGGGGATAGCTTGAGGCTCTGTCTCAAAAAAAAAAAAAGAAAAGAAAATGCATTTTCCCAATGTTAAGACCCTATAATTATAAAGTTAATTATATAAAAGTGGTCATCAGTAAAGGAAATGGACACTCCTCTAGACATAGAACCAACCGCTCTCCAGAGAAGGCAGCTATTTATTTACAGCTCTTCAGAGACTCCCGTTAGGATACAAGACTGATGTTTCTCAAAAAAGAAACACTGGTGCGGGGTAGGATCCCTTTTCTGTTAGATGCTTAAGCCAGAGAGAAGATTCTGTGGCTGTGTGGTGGGGGGTGCCCACCAGCGTCATGTGCAACGTACAGATGGAAGGTTTAGCAGTGGCCTTTGAAGAAGAGACAGAAAAAGCAAGCAAGTGTAGAATTAGACGAAGGAAACCCAGACAAGCCAGTCACACTCAAGCCACTTTTTTTTTTTTAATTTCAGGTTAACGTGAGGGTACAAACAACTAGATTCCGATATTCGCATTTGTTAGGTAGTCCCAGTTATAGTTGTGTCCAGCACCCAGGAGGTGGGCCATATACCCTTACACTGTGCCCATTAAGTGGGATACCAGTCCCCCTCCTTCCTCCCCTCTTTGACCCTATCCCTCCTCCCCCAAACTTGAATTGAGTTGAGTTTTTCTGGTATGTGGGTGTGTATTACACCATCTACTGGCTTCATGTTAGTATTGAGTCCATTGGACACTTGCTTTATCACAAGAATGGAAAAGCAAACACCCAGCCGCCTTCAGAGCTACTGTCCTTGGCCTCTGAGTCCTACAAGTGTGGCATCAGGACAGGAGGTAACAGATACGATGTCCCCTCCCCCATCCTCTGCGTGGCACGTGGAGACTGCCCTTAACCCTGTGGGTTCTGATGTCTTGTCTCTCTCCTGCATTTATCCCCCAACCCCAGTTCACTAAAGACCTTCTTTCCTGTGCACTTCCTGTCCTTTCGCTCCTCTTGGTTCACACTTTATTGACGTCCAGGCAGAGAAGCGCTTGTTTTCTCAAATGTAAGACCGGGAAGGCCCGCTAGTGATCCCACGCACGCTTCCTTCCTTCCTTCTGTACAGTCCTCGTTTCTGTTTGTCCATTGTCATTTCCCCATCCAAGCACTTAGAACCTGTCAGAAAACCTGCTTTTTACCCTTGGTTCCACTGCCAAGCATCCACTTAATAAAGGTCACGAACCACGAAATGCCTTCGGGGCCCAGAAGAAACAGAAGTGGGTTGAGTAGCCCAGACAGAAAGGAGCGGTAGGGAGCGTGGAGACTGCAGCCGACCCGGCGGTGTGTCCCAGGCTGAAGGGGACCACGGCTCCTCATGCCGGCCTGTTGGTGCGATGGTGGGGGTACAGGGCTGTTAGGGTCTGATCACCAAGTGAACGAGCACACCGTGAGACAACCTTCTCGCTGTCTTACATAGTCATAAAAATCATTTATCGTCCTTTAGTGAGTGTGATCATGAATGTTGAACCATCAATATTTGCAGCTGTCTTTTTAAAAAGTCCAGTAAATTCTCATCCTACGCGTTGCATCCCTCTCAGTGAAGGAAGGCTGGCATAATCCCACTAAAATAAGTTGTAGCGTTGTATTTTTACAATGGAAAGCAGAATTTTGTTTTCTGAGTTTTTTTGTAAATAGTTAAAGACATGTCTGTGATTCTCTCAGCAAACGCCAATACGGACTAGAAAGAGATAAGAAGGTGGGGCAGGGTTTGCAAAATGGGAAAGGGATTTTGCAATTTACCAAGAAGTCGCAGTACCTCATTTTAGCCACCCCCCCCCAACCCGTTTCACTGAGACGGCATCACACATAACGTACATCTACAGCTCACTCAAACCCCAATCGCCCCACATTCTTTCTTCATGACGGATTCTCAGGAAAATGAAATGTGTTTATAGCCAGCCTTGGGTAGTTACAATCCATATTTTATGTTCCATCACCTTTGAAATTCTTACGAAACAGAAAAAGATATGGTATAAAAAATATGGGTGATTATTCATTATGTATAAAACCTTTGAATAATGCATCAAAGATCCATTAAGATAAATGGAAGTAATATATTTTAACGGCCCAGCCACAAACTAGTTGGGGAGATTGAGTGACAAATGGCACAGCAGGGCCAGCGGCTCTCAGCCACGCTGGTCGTAGTGAGCCGTGTGTATTTGGAATTCCTGGCACACGGGAAGGTCCCTCTTGCTCTGTTTCCTAAGGAAAGCTGTACAATTGCCGTGAAATTCTAAGCAAGGAATGTGCCCTTCCACATCAGATTGCCAGACCTCGACAGGGTCTAATAAATCCAAACCCAAGGTGAAATGTGTACAAGGGAAAGCCCGCTGGATTCCAAAATCAGAAGTCCATGCTGTCTCTTGCTTTGTGACTTTGTACCCATCACTCACTGCCACAATGATGATGCATAATTTAAAAAAACAACCACCCACCTCAGTAGCATATAACAATAAAGCTGTACTTCTGCATAGGCCCTACAGCGGGCAGTTCTGCTGCGCTGAGCTGGGCTCAGATGAGCTTGACCACGTGTCTGTGCTCCGCTGTAGTAGGCGTGGTGCCCCTCCTGCTGTCAGCTGGCCTTTCACACATGTCTCGAGACAGCCGGCCGTGGAGCTCTGTGCTGTGAAATCATGGCCAGCGGGCTAGTGAGGACTTGTTCTGAGGGTGGTGGCAGGGTTCCCTGGGGACAGGCTCAGAGCCAGAACACCATCACTTCTCTGCCTTCTGTTGGCCAAGATGAGTACCAAGGCTAACCCAAGGGTAGGGAAATAGACTCGGTTTATTGATGGCAGAAGCTGCATCGCATTACAGAGAGGCCAGGTACGAGGGGAAGAATTGGAGCCGTTTTTATACTGAGGCTGTCATGTGTCTGGGGCAAGTCATTGGACTCCTCTGAGTAATGATTATCTTGCCTGTAACCCATAGGTGACGATTATACAGCCCAGGGAGAGAGTGTGAGTGAACATACTTCAGAACTAAAAATCGGCTCGGCGCCTGTGGCTCAATCGGCTAAGGCGCCAGCCACGTACACCTAGGGTGGCGGGTTCGAATCCCCAGCCTGGGCCCGCCAGACAACAATGATGGCTGCAACCAAAAAAAAAAAAAAAAAAAAAAATGGCCGGGCGTTGTGGCGGGCGCCTGTGGTCCCAGCTGCTTGGGAGGTGGAGGCAGGAGACTCGCTTGAGCCCAGGAGTTGGAGGTTGCTGTGAGCTGTGATGCCATGGCACTCTGCCCAGGGAGATAACTTGAGGCTCCGCTTCAAAAAACAAAAAAAAAAATTCAAATAAAAAAAAAAAAAGAAAATGTGGTATTATAAGCAGTCCTTTTCTACCCCGATTTTTACCTTCAAACCTTTACTTGCAACAGAGCCTAGTTTACATGGTGGTCCTCAAACATACTGTGAACAACATCAAAAAAAAATCTGAATAGCACATGTGTTGCTTTTACTCAGGGAATAAACATTTGCTGAGAACCTGCTGTATGCTAAGGATCTAGATTTCAGAGCAGTAGTATCCAAAATAATGCACCGGCTGTGCGGGAAGAAGCTTAAATTAAAAGTTAAAGTTTTTTATTTGAGGGGGGATAAAAGAAGCTTTGTCAAATATTCAACATACCTGTGGCTAGCAGTTTGTAAATTTGATGGGTGTGTGCTATGAACAACAGTCTCCTGAATCAGGGTCACACATGATATCCTCACTCTGTTCACTTTCAGCATTTTACTTATGGAGGAAGTAAATCCATGTAAGTTGTTTAGCCAAATGGATGCATATTCTAAAAGATTTTTCCAAAAAACCTCTGTAAGATAATAACGTAAACCACTGATGGCCAAGGGAAAGGTAAATGGACACACTTTCCTACTCTGAGCACATCAAACAGATTACAAGATAAAATTATTGGCTATCTATTAAAATGAACTAATCAGATGTGCTAAGTTAGACAAATGTTTAAAAATTATCAGGAAGACTATAGGAGGTATAAGTTTATATTCACTCTTAATCATTTAGAACCTATACCATATGTGTAGTGTATTTTGAGAAATTAGTTTAATAGCAGTATGGGGGACTGGGTGCGGTGACTCATTCCTATAATCCTGGCACTCTGGGAGGCGCCAAGGTTGGTGCTTAAGCTCATGAGTTTGCAACCAATCTGAGTAACAGTGAGGCCCCCATCTCTACTAAAAAAAATATTGAAGCAGGAGGACCACTTGAGCCCAAGCATTTGAGGTTGCTGTGAGCTATGATGCCATGGCACTCTACCAAGATAAAAGTGAGAATAAGTCTCAAACACCAACAGAAAATTATATATATATACATATATAGTAGTATAAGGATATTGTGACTAGAAACACATTTTATTTTTTTAAAAAATGGTCTTTATCATAGCATTTTTATTTAAAAAAATTTTTTTTTGCAGTTTTTGACCAGGGCCAGGTTTGAACCCGCCACCACCAGCATATGGGGCCAGTGCCCTATTCCATTGAGCCACAGGCACCGCCCTAGAAAGACATTTTAAAATACAGTAGAATCTCTGTAAGTTGACAACCTGAGGGACTGTAACAAACTGGTCAATATACAGAGGTGATCAACTTAAGGAACTGGGCCTACTGTGCTGATTGATATGTAGATGTGGTGCACGTTTGGTCTATGAAAATAAGGTGAACTTAAGGAGATGGTCAGTATAGGGAGGTGGTCAGCTATGTTCTGTAGTTTATTTCATCTCTTGTTCATTCTTTTAAACAAATTTCTTTTTACAATATGCACGATTTAGATTTACTTGTATATATAACTAATACAAATATAGATATAGAAAGAAGGTGGTAGATGCTGAGTGTTGTGGTTAATTTTTTTTCAAACAAAAGGTCTCACATTTATTACTGAGCCAGCTTATTAGTGCAGAGCATATAAACAGAGAAAAATCATTTCCTCAATAAAACAGATCTTACTGTCTAGAAAGTAGTGTCAATTTCAGCTTGATATGGTAAGATGATAGTGACTTTGATACAGTATAAATACGTGTGTCTTCTCATGTGTGATTCCTTGGTTCTTCTCCAATGTCTCCTCTTTGAGTTGTACCTGAATTTATTACCAGTTTTCATTCAAATCCACTGGGGAATGGGATGAATTTGCTTTTGTTTCTTGATTAGAAATCACTTGATTCTGAAAGTCTTGTGAGAAGACATGGTGAAAAACGGAGTCAGTTGCACACACTGCAATGGCAGAGAAAGGGAGAGAGAGGTATGGTTAATTTTTTTTGTTTTGCAGTTTTTGCCCGGGGCTGGGTTGAACCCACCACCTCCGGTATGTGGGGCCAGCACTCTACTCACTCAGCCATAGTGCTACTCACTCAGCACTCTACTCACTCGCTGCCCCATGTGGTTAATTTTTTAACTTGATTAGGAGCCTAAATGGCTGGGCTTTGTGGCCGGCGCCTGTAGTCCCAGGTACTTGGGAGGCTGAGACTGGAGACTTGCTTGAGCCCAGGAGTTGGTTTCTGTGAGCTGTGATGCCATGGCACTCTACCCAGGGGGATAGCTTGAGGCTCTGTCTCCCAAAAAAAAAAAAAAAAGACTTCTTTTGTAAATTGGTGTTTTGTCTCTTAGAATTAGAGGGGACATGTAGTGCAGGGTAGAAACAGGAAACAAGTGTTTCTTAAAGTTAGAACTTTTTAAAGGAAGTAAACCCTAAATTCTAGGATAAGAAAATTATTGAGCTAGGGTGGCACCTGTGGCTCAGTGGGTAGGGCGCTGGCCCCATATACCAAGGGTGACAGATTTGAACCCGGACCTGGCCAGACTCTAATAAAAAATCACTGGGCATTGTGGTGGACGCCTGTGGTCCCAGCTACTTGGGAGGCTGAGGCAAGAGAGTCGCCTAAGCCCAGGAGTTGGAGGTTGCTGTGAGCTGTGACGCAGCAGCACTCAACCAATGGCAACAAAGTAAGACTGTCTTTTAAAAAAAAGAAAATTATTGAGCCGTGCTGTATGTTTTCATTTTTGGAAAATGAGGATAGAAAATAAAGTTGGAGATGACCAAATGAGGACTAGACAACTAAGTTAATGGTATAAAATGGAAAATATTGAGGGGCAAGATAGTTGGAGGATAGTATATGGAATGAAAGCTTAAATCTAAAAGTAGAGCCAATAACACTAAAATGAAAGGGAAGATTGGGAGAAAAGGGTAGGAAAGAAAAAAATCTAGGCCAGGCTGACATCATGGAAACCATCAAATATTGTAGCTTAATTTGGCTACAGATGGATTTGAAAGCTCTGTATAAGGGAGAGGGAAGAAGGATATACTGAAGGGAATACAAAGCATGGAATAGAATGGTATTCGAAAAGGGGAGAAAAAGTTTTGGAGAGATTATAGAAAGAAAAGTAACAAGGATTAGGCATGCTTATGTGCTATACATTAGAAATGAATCAAAATATAAAAGTACACATAGGGAATAAATGTAAAGAAAAAATTAGTTTCATTTTTGCTGTTGGAGTAAACAGAATTTAAAATAAGCTGAGATTTTCTTTTATCTGCCCTTTTTTTTTTTGGAGACAGAGTCTCACTGTGTTCGTCCTTGGTAGAGTGCTACAGTGTCACAACCTCAAACTCTTAGGCTTAAATGATTTTCTTGCCTCAGCCTCCCAAGTAGCTGGGACTTCAGGTGCCCACCACCATACCCAGCTATTTTTTGGTTGGAGTCATTATTATTGTTCAGCAGGCCTGGGTGGGGCTTGAACCTACCAACCTCGGTGTATGTGGCTGGCACCCTACTCACTGAGCTACAGGCACCAAGCCTTATCTGCCTAGTTATATAATATAAATTACTTGCATTTCTTTTGATCAAATTTACTTGCTCCTTATGTATGTTCTTTCATTGCATGGGAGTGAAATTAGCTGTATACTCTTCTTAACAGCAGTATGCATTTTATACCATACTGTATATTTAATTGGTAGTTTATTAACTATTGGCTTAAAGACATCTTTACATTGGGCGGCACCTATGGCTCAAAGGAGTAGGGTGCCAGCTCCATATGCTGGAGGTGGTGGGTTCAAACCTAGCCCTGGCCAAATACTGCAAAAAAAAAAAAGACATCTTTACATAGCCAAAATGATAATGTTACTAGCCTTAGGTCTTAGGAGACACCCATCTTCTTGTTACCTTCTTTTTTTTTATATCCTCTTTTCTATCTAACATCTCTAATATATTGCCTAATGTAACTTCTAAATTTTTTAATGTTCAATTAATTTTTCTTACATAGTTCTTTCTACTAAGCATTGAAATGAACCTTTGTGCTTATCTGAGTAGTCTAGTGGAAGTAAAGCTCACCTTTATTTGAAGAATGCACCTGAAATCACTAAATAAAAACTTGAGTTTTAGCTGTGTAGCCTAAAGATTGGTTACATTATCTGGGTAATCCCTGACGTATGTTTTCTTAACATTATGAAGTCCTGTGTATGTGAAGAGATGGTAATTCCCGGCCCTTCTCACCTAGTGAAAACCAGTCAAGTTGTCTGAATCCTGCCCATGTTCCTCCTGTCACAGTTTTTGGTGTCGGGAGTATGTATCTACAGAAGAAAGGAGAGCAGAGCTGTTCATAGCTGCATGTTGTAGTTGCATTTTGGAAAATGTGTATTTTCACCTTGGGCATTTAACCATATTTTATAATGTTTACTTCAAAATGAGAAATGCATTCCAAGTTTCAGAGGACAAATATGTAAGTTTAGAAACACAACCTGTAAGTTATGTACTTTTTTGAATTTCTCATTCTAGTATAATTTTCTTGAAGGGAAAATTTTAAAGAGTGGCTAAATTTTTTTTTTCAGGTGGTAGAAGTAGCATAATTCTGACTAAGTAGCTTCAATACAATTATAAAATGAGAAGAGGTTTTAGAAGTAACTTACTTTAAGTCTGTCTACTTGCCTGGGAACTTTTTAACACAAGTCACGTACACATATTAGTGGGATAATTTTCATTTTGAAAGCAGTCTTAATCTGAAGACTAAAGCACCAGGTAACATTTAAATTTTTATTTATTTCACACATTTGCCACTTATTTTCTTTTTCCCTCTGGGCCAGGGAGGAAGAAGAAATCAAACCAGGGAATGTAGGCATGTGGAGAGGAGTGTGCTGTGAGGCTAGTGGTTACACTAAAGAAGGAAACATTTGAATTTCTGCCACATGCCAGGCACTCTCATTCTTAGAGGTTTTGACCTAGGAAGCTGGTAAGTAAAATAATACTTACATAGTATGGTGAATTCAAACAGTACCAGAGTTATATCCTAAAAGTAAGCGTCCCTCTTAGTAACTATAAAAGCAGCTAGAATTGGCTCTTAAGAAATAGAGACAGCTGGGAAACCAAGGTGAGTGAATTAGGATCTTGATCAGGAGTTCAAGATCAACCTGAGCAAGATCAAGACCTTGTCTCTAAAAAACAGCCAGGTGTTGAGGCTGTAGTCCCAGCTAATCGGGAGGCTGAGGCAAGTGTATCCCTTGAGCCCAAGAATTTGAGGTTGCTGTGAGCTATGAGGCCATGGCATTCTACCTATAGCAATAGGGTGATACTTTGTCTCAAAAAAAAGAAAGAAAGAAAAAAGAAAAAAAGAGACAGCTATAAAAACTTTAAAATATCCTTTCTTAAACTGATGAAACCAAATCTAAAATAAGTAAAATTGAGTTCTTAATAGTTCAATAAAGTTACATTTCTTACCTCTTTATAGTACTATGTAGTAAAATTTCAAAGCAGTTAGTGTCTTAGATACCTAGAAGAGCAGTGCTATGTAACAGAGAAATAATGCAAGTTACATATGTAATTTTATATATTCTAGTAACCATATTAAAAATAAAGCAAAAAGAAACAGATGAATTTAATTTTACTTGTATATTTTATTTGATCCAATATATCCAAAATATTATCATGTCAGCATATAATTAATATAAACATTATTAGAGATAGTTTATATTCTTTTTATATGAAACAGTTTATATTTTATAGGACATCTCAATTCAGAGGCTCAATTTTCATCAGAATATTTGATATGTATTTAAATATATAAAAATTGAAGTAACTGTTCTAAACTTTTTAAAAATTTTTCAGACTAATATGAGGGTACAAATGATTAGGTTACATTGTTTGCATGTGTGAGGTAAGGTCCCGTTGTAATTGTGTCCCGCACCCAGGAAGTGTGCCATAACACTATAAAGTGGGCCCTTACATTGTGCCCATTAGGTGGGAGTACATCAATCTCCATCTTCCCTCACCTCCCCCCTCCCTCCAACTTGAATTGAATTGAGTTTTTCTCTTGTATAGGCATGTATTAGTTTGTCTGGTGGCTTCATATTAGGATTGAGTACATCGGATACTTGCTTTTCCATTCTTGTAATGCTTTTCTAAACAGAATGTTTTCCGACTCTATCCAGGTAAATATAAAAGATGTAAAGTCTCCATCTTTTTATGACTGAATAGTATTTCATTATATACATGTACCACAATTTATTAATCCATTCATGGACTGATGGGCACTTGGGTTGTTTTCACATCTTGGCAATAATGAATTCTAAACATTGTTAAAAGTTTTTCAATAAAATCATTTTTCTCTAATATTTGTACCAGTATTGACAAAACTAATTTTTTTAGAACAGTTGATTTGACTCAGAAGCAAAAACATGTAAGTTTCAAAATATCTATCCAAGTTAAGTAAATCCACTAAGTCTTATGATAATATTGTCAACATGAAATTCAAAGGGGCATCGTACTGAAAATGTATATACTGAAAATGGACTCTAAGCTTATCACCTTAGGAATCTTTGGATTTTTCTCACAGGTTTTGTACCCTGTTTACATAACGCTATATCTGTTGTATGTTAATTCAAGTTGAAAAATGTGTGCAGCCATTATTGGTTTTGTATTATGAAAGGCTTCAATTTTAAACATAATTCTCTTACCTGTCTCACTAGGTCATATGCTTATTTTCTCCCTGGATCTTCAAATTTAGCTCATTCATAGGCATTGTGATATGGGGGGGAAATGTAAAGCAACTGAGATTTCTAAAAATTGATTTCTGGTTTACTCTTTGTTGAATATTGGCAAGCTTTTTTTATTTCAAAAGTCTTGAATTAGAGTAACAGTACAGTAAATCTTTGTAAAACTTCACAACTCATTGGCTAAATAAAGAATGTGCAGTCATTAAATTCCTTGTCTTCTCTTTCATACACAGTAGTGAATTAATAGCATTTGTACATATATGCTGAACAATTTTATTAACCTACTCCATGATACAGTCTGTCTCAGGGTACAAATACTTGCAATATGTGTCACATAGTAGAACAAAGTAATCAGGCAAATCCAATATATCCAGATTTTTGATTGAACAGTGTCTTGATAGAAACTAGCCTTTTCATGACTGATGGTGATAGAGAAAATATTCAAAAATATCTATAGGATATCAGGTTTTTTAAAGATTGCAAATAAGTGAAGGCATTTCTTTATAAATTTGGAAGTTTTGAGATACCAAAATATTAGTTGGACAGTATCTCTTGTAAAACTCATCTAAAACTAAAAATAAAAGTACTTGGAATTTTTCAAATGTTACTTGATTGATCTTTAATGTTGTTAGAAAGGTCTTTTATTTACCAACAGTTGCATGGTGGTAGTTCAGTTGAAGATCTTTCACTTTTTGTAAAATAATCCTTTTTAATCTTTTCTTCATAATTTAAAAACATAATTAGTTCCCTTAACTGAAATAATTGAATTTTTAACCTCTTTATCTAAAAATGGTTTTCTATCTTGAGTAAGAATCTAAGCCATTTTACTTCTCAGTTTTGTTTTTTTTTGTTTGTTTGTTTTTTGGCTGGGGCTGGGTTTGAACACACCACCTCCGGCATATGGGGCTGGCGCCCTACTCCTTTGAACCACAGGCACTGCTTAGATAGAATCTAAGCCATTTTATAGCTTGTTATACCTTCATTTGAAAATTTAAGAATTTTCTATTATTTTAAGCCAGAAAAATGATTTTATTTTTATAATATATATTTTTTATTAACTTAAAGCCTTTTCGTATTTTTTTAATTTTTTTTAGAGATAGAGTTTCACTTTGTCGCCCTTGGTAGAGTACTGTGGTGTCACAGCTCACAGCAACCTCCAGCTCTTGGGCTTCGGTGATTCTCCTGCCTCAGCCTCCTGACTAGCTGGGACTACAGGCACCCACCACAATGCCCAGCTATTTTTTGTTGCAGTTTGGCCCGGGCTGGGTTTGAATCTGCCACCCTCGGTATATGGGGCTGGCACTCTACTCACTGAGCCACAGGCACCGCCCAATTTTATTTTTATTAAAATAAGTATTTCAGTTTAATTACCAATTAGGATTTACATAGTTTTCACTGTAACTTAAGTTGTCTGCATGAATCTCTGCTACATTACTATGTGAAATCATTTGAACTGAGTCATTTTTTTGACACAGATTGGTGTTAATGCTTTTGTATAAGGTTGGAAATGACACATACACCTGAATGCACACTTCCATGTATCTCAAACAATTTATTTTATTTTGTATGTTTATTTATTTATTTTGAGACAGAGTCTCAAGCTGTTGCCCTGGGTAGAGCTCTATGGCATCATAGCTCACAGCAACGTTCAATTCTTGGGCTCAAATGATCCTCTTGCCTCAGTTTTTCTATTTTTAGTAGAGATGGGGGTCTTGCTTTTGCTAAGGCTGATCTGGAACTTGTGAGCTTAGGAAATCCACCTGCCTCAGCCTCCCAGAATGCCAGGATTAATAGGTATCAGCCACCACGCCCTGTCCTATGGTAAATAATTTAATAATAAAAACAAAATAGAACAACATATGGTTCTGTCAACTACAAAGTTGTGTTTCATTGAAAAAGATTCTACACTATTTCAGTTACTAAATAAAAACTTATTGAAATTTTTAAGGATTAAAATTTAGCTCTTTAGTTACAATAGTCATATTAGTGCAGCTCTAGACTCTAAAACAACTTATTTTCTTAAGTGGTGAATGTTTAGACAAGGTAAAGCAGCTATGACCAATTGATCCAGATTAACAGAGCAAGGTCATAAGTCTGTATGTCAATATATGAAAATGTTTCTTTAATAAGTATAAAGTAATTTTATGTTCTAGGCTGAGTCCATATCATACCAAAAAGAATTTCCTTAATAAGAAATAAATCACTTATTTAATTTTTTTTTTTTTTTGAGACAGAGTCTCAAGCTGTCACCCTGGATAGTAAAGTGCTGTAGCATCACAGCTCACAGCAACCTCAAATTCTTGGGCTTAAGCGATTCTCTTGCCTCAGCCTCCCAAGTAGCTGGGACTACAGGTGCCTGCCACAACACCTGGCTATTTTTTGGTTGTAGTTGTCATTGTGGTTTGGCAGACCTGGGCTGGATTTGAACCCACCAGCTCTGGTGTATGTGTCTGGTGCCTTAGCCTTTTGAGCTACAGTGTCCAGCCTTTCCCTTTTTTTTGAGACAAGAGTCTCAAGCTGTTGTCCTGGGTAGAGTGCTGTGGCATCACAGCTCATAGCAGTCTCAAACTCTTGAGCGTAGCAATTCTCTTGCCTCAGCCTCCCAAGTAGCTGGAACTATAGGTGCCCACCACAACGCCCGGCTATATTTTTTTTATGCAGTTGTCATTGTTGCTTAACTGGCCAGGGCCAGGTTCGAACCTGCCACCCTCGGTGCATGTGGCCAGTACTGTAACCACTGTGCTACAGGTACCAAGCCAAAGCAACCTTTTCTTTTTTTGTGTCAGTTAGGGGTATACTTCTCAGTAGATAACGGCATCCTGTAAATGTGTGTAAGGTGATCTGAATTTGCTCTTAGACTGTGTTTCCCATATAAACACTAGCATTTAGAATTGCTTTTATTTTGGACACTGATTATTGTTTTATTTGACTGCAAGCATAAATTTGTGCAAATATAAGATGAAAATGTAAGCAGGAAATAAAATTGAATAACAATGTAATTTCATTCTTCAGTGAGTGCTTAAGGTTCATGGGGCTATCAAGTGACTTAAGCCCTAATTTACAAAGTAGGTCTTAGCCTTTTAAGATTTATGCTGAGAGGGAGCAAAGAATTAAATCTTTTCACTAATTCCTTTATGTATTTGTTATAAAAGCAGTAAAGAATTATTCTCTTGACAGTGGCACTTTGATGATAGAAAAATGGTCCAGAATGTAAAAGATTGCTTTTGGTATTTGTAGAAATGTTAGAAACTGACCCTGGGGCATTAGAGAACTCCTTAGAGAAATCTTTATTGACAGCCTGGGTGGTCAGTTAACAGGGGTGTGTTCAGTAATTACATATATGACATTATCATTAAAATTTTCAGAAACATTCACTTAAAATGTTTGTGAATAAATTTGAATAAAAGATACAGCCATGCTTTTATGTGTAATCTTTTTCATTTTTTTTTCTTCTATCTCTTTCTCTTTTTTCAAAATAGACTGGTTTCAGCTATATAAGAGATTTTTTTTTGGATTCTGCTAGAGATGACCTAGCAGATTGTTACTAATTGCTCTGCTTTTAAAATTTTATTTGCTCAGAATGATAGTGTTACTTTCATTATTCTTTGGTAGTTATAACAAGTGCTGCACATTCAAAGGAATATTCACTTAATAGTGAATAGTAGTTATACAAAGCTGCACATTCAAAGGAATATTTTAGTGCTAGTTATTAAGTTTTTTTTTTTTTTTTTGAGACAGAGTCTCAAGCTATAGTCCTGGGTAGAGTGCCATGTGTCACAGCTCACAGCAACCTCCAATTCTTGGGCTTAAGCGATTCTCTTGCCTCAGCCTCCCAAGTAGCTGGGACTACAGGCACCCACCACAATGCCTGGCTATTTTTTGGTTGCAGTTGTCATGGTTGTTTGGCAGGTCCGG
>CAUYQV010112898.1:0-46065 GCA_963574575.1 Galagoides demidoff
TGTGGCGGGCGCCTGTGGTCCCAGCTACTTGGGAGGCTGAGGCAGGAGACTCACTTGAGCCCAGGAGTTGGAGGTTGCTATGAGCTGTGATGCCATGGCACTCTACCCAGGGGGATAGCTTGAGGCTCCGTCTCAAAAAAAAAGAAGGGCATTTAAAATATATTGCAGGTGACGTCAAAGAAAATGGCAGAGTGAAGACCTTGGAACACCCCTTGCTCCATAAAAACAGTGAGCAAAAAGAGTCAGAATCAACTTTTTCAAAACGGTAGAAATTATTCAAAACTTTATGGCAATTTGGGAAGTGTTTACTCAAGAAAAAGGACATAATTCCTGTAAAATGCCTTGGTGGCAGTTGAACTTGCTCCCATTCCATCCTCCTCCCTCCGACTCTGCAGCAGCCTTGAAAACCAGCATCCCGCAATCACAATGGAAACCAGTAGGCTGGCAGCTACAAGAAGGGGCAGTAGAACAAGCTTGAAGCTCCTGCAAAGCCTCCTTCCCAGAGAGTTGTCCTTGCTTGATCTGTCTGGAGGGCTCTGGGAAGAGTAGCCTTTGCAAGGCTGTCTTGATGTGACCTGACTTGGAGCTTGCCCAGTGTCAGGTTCATGACCAAATGTCAGGTTTGTGTTGCTGGTTTTTATCCCAGTACCAAAGTATGGTGACTGAGACCAAGTCAGCAGAACAAATAAGCAGACCAAACAGATCCAAGCACCAAGATTTATTAAGCAGAGTGAAGACCTCGGAACATCCCCTCTGAACAGTACCTTAGAGAGGGAACAGGTCTATCTCTGCAAGTGGAAAAGACCCTGAGATTGAATAGCGTTCTCTCCTGTATACTAAGGTTTTAATTCTATGTTAAGTTGGTGTAGAATATTCATGCAAAGGGGTGGAGAGTTCTCAGAATGGTAAGTCCTCCCTGTTTTTAACCTTGTAAGGCAATGTCTGGGGGTTGCCGTGGCATTTTAAACAGTTATGGCATGGGTGGGTGTAAATTCTACTATGCTAATGAGGGTAGGTCACTTCAGGACACTGTCACCTTACTTATGGGCATGCTCTAAAGACCCCCTTCTGTGGCCTTGATCATATCTCCGCTTTGTGGTTTCTCTGCCTCTTTCTAATTGGTCAGTCCTTGGAGACCCCCTGTTGTGAACCAAACATCTGTTCAGTTCTTGGAAACCCCTTGGACAAGACATCTGTTCCCCTCCTCCTTGTCTTTACCTAGTACCAGGGTAAACACATTTTCTCTAAGAGCATTTATTGAAAACAATTAGAGACAATTGTTGGATTTTGTAGCAGCCTGAGACAGTAGATAATAGTTGGGGTGAACAGTGGGTAAACCAAAAACCTTACAAGGGTAATCTGGTGAGTGACATGTCTAGGAGGGGCTTTGAAAGCCTCCAAAATATACCTGGGAAGCTAGAAATCCACATGTATGTATAGGACTCTGTGTGTGCCCGGGGCACATGTGCAGGAAAGGCCTAAGGAAGGTCCTAGCCAATCTTGAGGCTCTGTACAAGCAGGAGGCCTAAGGTGGAGTTGTACACTTCCGTCTGAGTGACGAAGGCAGGCCCCAGCATACACACAGAGCCTCTCTGCAACTTACTGTTTCCAAGCATCAAGGCAGGCCCTGTCCATCTGCAGCCTGACCACTAAGCCATGATCAAACATGACAAAGAATGCAGATATTACAAAATTAGTTGAAATAATTCACTGAACAGACAACAGCAAGAAAAAACAAACCTTGAAAAAGAGAGATAATCTTATTTCCAGAGTTGTTTTGTATTATATTTTTTTAAATACAGTTTTCAATAAGACATTATGAGACATATAAAGCATCAAGAAAGAAAGGCCTATACACAGAGCGAAAAAGAATAATCAATAAATAAAAACTGTTGCTAGGCTGGGTATGGTGGCTCATGCTTGGGAGGCCAAGGCAGGAGGGCTGGAGTTCAAGAGCAATTTGGGCAACATAGCAATATAGAGAGACTCTATCTCTATGAAAAAACAAAAAACAAAAAAGCCAAGACATTGGATTTACAAGGTGAAGACTTTAAATCAGCCATTCTATATATGTTCAAAGAACTAAAGGAAATCGTGTCTAAAAAACTGGAGAAAATTATGAGAACAATGTCTTCTCAAGTAGAGAATGTCAATTAAAAATAGAAATTACATTTTAAAAAACAAATAGAAATTCTGGAGTCTAACAGGAAATTCACTAGAAGTGCTCAATGGTAGATGTAAGCAGGCAGAAGAAAGAATCAGTGAAGTTGAATATAGGTTAATTGAGATTATCCAGTAGGAGGGACAGAAAGGGGGAAAAGAGTGGAGGAAAATAAACAGGGGTTCATAGACCTTTGAGATGTCATCACACATACCAGCACATGCACAATGGGCCTCCAAGAAAGAAAAAAGAGTGACAGAAAGGGGCTGAAAGAATATTGGAAAAAATAATGACCAAAAACTTACCAAATTTGATGAAAAATACTAATCTACACATGAAAGAAACTCAGTGAACTCAAAGTGGGATAGATCAAAGAGACCCACACCTAGACACATTATAATCAAATTGTTTAAGGCCAAAGACAAAAAGAGGCTCTTGAAAGCAGCATGAGAAAAGCAACTCATCACATACAAGAGATCCTCAGTCAACAATTTAACAGTTAACAGTTGACTTATCAGAAACCATGTAAGCCAGAATGTCATGTTCAAAGTCCTTAAAGAAAAAGTCAACAAAAAATTTTATACTCAGCAAAACTATACTTCAGAAATGGCAACAAATTAAAACAATCACAGATAGCAAAAACTGAGAGAAATCATAAATAGCAAATTTACCCTATAAGAAATTCAGTCATGCACCTCATAATGACATTTTGGTCAACAATGAACCACATATATAGACAGTGATCTCATTAGATTATAATGCAGCTCATATATTGTATTTTTATTGTACTTTTTCTATGCTCAGAAATGTTTAGATATATAAATATTTGTCATTGTGTTATTTATGCCTACAGTGTTCGGTATAATAAAATGTTGTACAGGTTTATGGCCTAGGAGCAGTAGGCCATACCACATAGCCTAGGTGTGTAGTAGTTACACCATCTAAGTTTGTGTAAGTATTCTATAATGTTTGAACAATGACAAAATTGCCTATCAACACATTTCTCATGCATGACAATGAAAGAAAGTTTTTCAGGCGGAAATAATGAGACAAAGACTGAAACCTGAACCCACATCAAGAAATAAAAAACACTGCTAAAAGTAACTACATAGGTAAAGATAAAACACAGTACAAATGTATTTTACGCTTATAACTCTTTTTTTCTCCCATCTTTTTTTTTCTTTTTTCTTTTTTTTGAAACCTGAGTCTTATTTTGTCACCCTGAATAGAGTGCCATGCTGTGGCACAGCTCACAGCAACCTCAAACTCTTGGGTCAAGCGATCCTCTCGCCCCCGCCTCCAAAGTAGCTGGGACTACAGGTGCCCGCCACAACACCCAGCTATTTTTAGATACAGTCTCGCTCTGGCTCAAGCTGGTCTTGACCTGTGGACTCAGAAGTCAGGCTTTGATGGAGGCATGGGATTTGAGGATGGCAGACAGGTTGAGCAGAGTGACACATCGTGGGGAGAACTGAGCTACCAAATGGACCAGAGACGTTTATCAGGGAAAGCAGACTGAGGCAGGCCCACTTCCAAACTTTCCAGGGTAGCCCTAGGCAGTGAACCCTGAGTTTGGCTTTGTCCACTGAAGATAACCCAAGAGAAGATTAGGCCACTTAACTCATCCTTTCTCCCAATTCCATCCAAAACCCCTCGGTATTCATATGATGGAAACCCTTGGGGAATTTGTAATTTAAAACACTCATCCCTTGGCCATATCTGAAACTTCCTGAAGCATAAGCCCTCTAAATGGGGGTCCTGATGCCTGTGCTTTTAACCCTGTGATTCCACAGAAGTACAGTCTCCGTTAAGCTTCTTAGTTTTCTTCAGGCCTGATAGTAGCAGCAGGAATTAGGGGAAGGAAAGTGGTGTCACAAAAGAGCTATTTTTAAAAATCACTGTATCCATTCCCTTGAATGCTCTTCCATGGTTCATGGCGTGCCATTACCCTGAACAGACTTACAGCATTGTTTTAAAGAGAGCTATGTTTCTCCATTAGGTGCTTCATGGCCAGAATTCCACCCTAAGGGATCTACTGTATTGGAGTGAGGCATTGTGTCCCCAGTGTCCAGCATAGAGGCTGGTACATCATAGGCTTATCGGGCAGGAGAGACCAGGTTATGCTATAGAAGGAAGCAACTCCCAGGTCTGAGTGATTTAAAACAACAAAGGTTTATTTCTTACTTATGCTTGGGGCCCATGGCGGGTGGCCAAGCTGGGGCCTTTTCTCCACATATCCTTCAGTAAAAGCCGAAGCCAATGAAGCAACCTCCAACTGAAATGCTGCTGGTCGCAATGACTGAAGAAAGAGAGTTCTGGAGGGCCTCACCCTGGCCATTAAATGCTCTGGCCACTCACAAGGCATTGGCCCAAACTGTCATTGGCCCAACACTCTCCAACCATGAGGAGAGTGTGAAGATGCAATCCCACAACGTGCAGAAAAGCTCAGAGGCACACCTATAAAGACCTGGTAGCAGCACTAAGAGAAAGCTTGGGCTTTTACTTAATAACCACCATCGTGTATAGTCAACAATTACATGGAAAAGAAAATAACAGATGGCCAAAAATCCCCTTACAAGACAAAGGTCATTAAGCCCAACTTTATCTTCCCATGACATTTTTTCCCTGAGTTGAGGAGGTGGTGACAGCAAGCCCAGATGAGCACACAGTTCCCCACCTTTTCTCTCTGGTTGGCACAGCCCTTAGGGTCCCTCACTGGCTCACTTCTTTCTCCAAGAATCCCACCTCCAGAGAAAAGCAGCTTGGTTGCCCTGAGTTCCTGTAAAACATGTTCCAGTAGGGTGAGAGGTGGCTCAGGTAATGTGGTAGTGGACTCCCCCATGGTTACAGGGAGATCAGGAGCTGCTGAAACCCGCTCTGCTCTCTACAAGAGCAGATTCTAGATTAACTGGAGGCAGGCACTTCCTGGCCATGCTCTGCTTGGCTGCCCAACAAGTTTCTCTTATTTCTCACTGCTATTCCCTTCCGTCCCAGATGAGCTATTCTTGTTTGCCCTGGCCACATCCTTAGTTTGGGCAGGATACTCATCTCTAGGGTAAGGCAAGCAGGAGCCTGTAGTGCAAAATTGAAGGAGGCACTACTAGGAAGCAGAGTGCTGGCCCTTGAATACCCTAAGAGTGATGCCTCCTTACATTTTGTGCCCTAGGGTGCCCTATCTGAAACCTCCTAAGGCATAACATCTCTGAATAGGGTGTCTGAGGTCTATATTGTTACCCTGGTGATGCCAATATAGCTTTACCCTGGTCCTGGTCCTGCTTCCCTGCCTCCTATCTGACAACTCCTGGACCTATCAAGTGCACAGCTATGGAAGAGCCTCAGTTCAAGAGCTTTGAAATTCTCGGTTCCTCCCCTCCTTCAGTCACTGTTTTGATGTTCTCAGAAATATCAAGGGCTGTTCGCAATTATCCTTCAGAGAGGCCCTGACATCCTTTGTTTTTGTTGTTGTTGTTGTTGAGGCAGAGCCTCAAGCTGTCACCCTGGGTAGAGTGCTGTGGCATCACAGCTCACAGCAACCTCCAACTCCTGGGCTCAAGCGAGTCTCCTGCCTCAGCCTCCCAAGTAGCTGGGACCACATGCACCTGCCACAATGCCCAGCTATTTTTTGCTTGCAGCCGTCATTGTTGTTTGGCGGGCCCAGGCTGGATTCAAACCCACCACCTTAGGTGTATGTGGCTGGCGCCTTAGCCACTTGAGCCACAGGTGCCAAGCCGGCCCTGACATCCTTAAACAGATCATAGTGATGTCTTTCTCCTCTACCTAAGTGGCAATACCAAAGAATTTACAAAGAATTCTCAGATTTACAGTTTGTTGATAGAGGCCATTGAATCTGCCACTTCTCCAATCAGGGAAAGCAGGCTATGAAAGGTAAATACTTCACAAGATGGAGGCAATTCAATCCCAGGTCTCCAAACTTCCAGTCCACGCTCTTTCTCACACACATGCCATAGAAGTCTTGTATTCACTGAATAGGGAGACTCAGAGAGAAGAAAGTCTACTGTGGGCCACAGCTCTGCTCAGTGCCTATAGAGGTCCATCCTGCTCACGATCTTCCCCTTCCTGTCAATCTACAACAGCGTCAGCCCTTAGATTTAAGGCTACCAGGGACCTTCACCTCCGTATTTCCTGACCTATGAATTTTAGACTTGCTGAGATAGCCCCCATAATCACTTAAACCAATTCCTTGTAATGTCTCTCTGTCTCTCCCTTCTACACACCCCAAGAGGGAAAGGTCAGTGCTCCAGGCACTGGTAATGAGAGAGCACGGGTCTGGGGAGCTACAGAATTGCGAATCTGAAGCTCTGTGCATCCCCCTTGGTCCCATCTCATCCCTCCCCCTTTGCCTTCATCTGTATCAAAAATGCTTCCCTCACTCACATCTAGTCTCCATCTGCAGCAAGGTCCACCTGCATCCGTAATATCCCCCTGCCTTCTCAAACAAGCCCCGACTCCTTCCAGGTCTGGTTTGGGTTATCCCATCAGGGTTAGTTTAAGCCACTAGGCTCTCCCTTTACTGCCATCTCATAGCCAGATGAGGCCAACACGTACCTTTTGCCATTTAGACCTCTGGAAAGTGGTTTTCTCAATGAGGAAATGAATGAATCCTATGTTGAATAAGAGAAAAACTTTAAGGGGTGAATATTTAGGAAAATGTTAGAGCTGGTTAACTTGTTCCAGACCACTGCTGCATATCAAGAGATAGTGAACACACCCCAAGTGACTATTGCTATTTTATTTGCTTTGAATACAAATGGATCAAAGTGTATTTAAAAAGACAAGAAAATCTGTGCAGTCCATATGGAGACTGCTGCCTTTTCACTAGCATACTGCATTCTGAGCCCTCCTTTCTGCTTGTTCTTCTGAACAAAGTCTAGAGGAGACAACATCCAGTAAGAGAGGAGGACACCTCTTCAGAAGTGTCCTAAGGGGCCAAGAAGGGGCTCCCACTCAGCCTTCTCTTCTCCACTTTCTCCCCAACATGACCCTGCTGGCAAGAATTTTAACACTTGGCAAATAGAACCATCTTGAGACCATCTTTGTCTGCTCCCAATTTCTTACCTTCCACCCAATATCTCAACTTGAACATCTCTCAAATAATACCCCCTCCTGGGCCACACCCCTCGCCAATCACTAGCATCAGCTGGGGCAGCAGCCACCCAATTGGCCTCTTGCCTCTAATCTTTTCCATTCTAATTAGTCTGTTCCTCCACTCCTTGTAAGGGAATTCAGAAGTTCAACTAGCAACACAGAAAGATAAAATAAATGAAAATGGGCACTTCTTTTTTGCATCCCACTGCCAAAGTAATGTTTCCCAGAGCAAACATAAATATGCAAAAAAAATATGCAAAAACCCTTCATGGCTCCCCATACGTTCCCCAGTGAAAGTATTCATTCATTTGCCCACTCACTCATTCATTCAGCAATGGCACCAGGAGCTGTTCTAAATTCTGCAGTTACATTTATGAACAAGACAGGCAGAGCCTCTGACTTCAAGGTGTGAATAAACTGATTGCATCAAGCCAATAATTCAAGTGCAGTCTCTGATGGGGGAAGAACAAAGTGTCCTTAGCAAGCCACAGATATTTTTTTCCTAAGTTTGCCCAACATATTTTGCTAGTCTCATCTTTTGTTCTCAGCTTTAACCTTCTTCCATAAGCCAGCCACTTGCCGTTCCTAGACTATCCCCAAAATAAACCTTCGTTCATGCTGTTTCCTACTCCTGAAATGCACTTCCCGCATTAATTATTTCAGTCCACTAGTCGGTCAATATATACTCATTAGGATGTACTAGGTGCGAGGTACTGTGCAAACACTGAAGACACAACGGTGTGCAAAACCAAACACAGTCCCTTCCATAAAAAGCATACTGTCTAAGGCAGAGTGGCCAGGTTTTTGGCTTCTCTGGGCCACATTTGAAGAATTGTCTTGGGCCACACATTAAATACACAAACACTAACAAAAGCTGATAAACCAAAAAAAAAAAGTCCATTCATCTCAAATATTTACAGCAGCTCAATTCACAATCACAAAGATGTGGAAACGACTCAAGTGCCCATCAGATCATGACCGGATTTGATAAACTGTGGTGTATGTACACCATGGAATATTATTCAACTATAAAAAGATGGAGACTTTGTATTTACTTGGATGGATGTGTAGAACATTCTCCTATGTAAAATATCTCAAGAATGGGAAAGCAAGTATCCACATCCCATTGTACTCAATACTAACTTGAAACTAGTAGATTAATAATTACAAGCATACACAAGAGAAAAACATGATGAAATTCAAGAAGGGGAAAAGTAGAAGGGAGTTCAGTAAATTACCACCTAATGGGCACAATGTAGGGGCATATGGCCTATTTCCTGGGTGAAAGACTCAACTAAAACTTGAACTTTAGCTTACAAATGCAAACAATGTAACCTAATCAAATGTACCCTTAAACCCCAAATAAAAAAGGTCTGTGCATAATTTTTGTGATAACCACCACCGAGAAGCAAAATAGTCCTCACTTAATAATCCAAATTATGTAGCAGCCTATTCACAGAATCTTTAAAAATCATCAAGCAGGTCCCAAGTTTGCAATCACCAACATAGAAAATGTACATATCTAAGTGATAATAAAAGATGCTTTTTTGGATATTTTTTTATTCTGCAAATAAAAGTGGGCAACATAAAACCAGTGTGATATTTGACACTGTATTTGAGAAACTAATACATCAATATCTGGTTCGATGGACATAGTTGCAATTCTCAGTGAATTCTTGAAGTGTTCATCAGATATTTTCGTTCTAATTTTACTCTTAACATGCTTCATTCTTAAAAATAATTGCTCACAAATGTAGGTGCTGCCAAAAAGCAATGACATGAATAAGGCATGAATGTAAAGCCAGGGATATTTGTCTCTGGGAAGATAAAACCTGTAAAAGTCCAGGAAAGGCTCAGCGCAGGTGGCACAAGCGGCTAAGGCACCAGCCACATACACCTGAGCTGGCGAGTTCAAATCCAGCCAGGCCCGCCAAACAATAATGACAGCTGCAACCAAAAAGTATTCGGGCATTGTGGTGCATGCCTATGGTCCCAGCTAATTGGAAGGTGGAGGCAGGAGACCCGTTTGAGCCCAGGAGTTAGAGGTTGCTCTCAGCTGTGATACCACAGCACTCTACCCAGGGGGACAGCTTGAGGCTCTATCTCCAAAAAAAAAAAAGTTCAGGAAAGAGACATGATCAAATTTTCCTTTCAGTTGACATCAGATTGCAGCTGCACTAATTCCATTTGAAAATTGGCAGGTACCATATTTATGTCAAATGAAAGTGGAGTCCCAAGTGCACCAAAGTATTGGTTATTTTTTCAGAAATCTTGAAATCTGTTTTCAAATTCTAATATCAAATAAAAAAGCAAGGCTGCATATTTTTTTGCCGTTCACAGGACTGTGTTTAGCCAACATGTCAAAATGCAAAAAATTGTTTGTCTTAATTTGAGCTTGCAATAATTTCAGTTTCATTTAGAATGCTGTTGTAGTTTGAAATATTGAATCGATAGCTGGTTTCACCTTAAAGACACGTTTAACTCATTTAAATGAGCAGTTAAATCCACTAAAAATGCTAAGTCTGTAAGCCAGTTTTCGTCAATTTGGTTTTTAATACCATACACAACTTGATAATATGTCACAAAACATATACCTTTTCAACATTTAGCTCTCCTTAGCCATCTTACTTTTGAAAAGTAAATGATGTCGCTACAGTCACCATCAATACTTTTAAGGAACTCCTGGAATTGGCAGTGTTTAATCCCTCAGCCTTTATGAAATTCATAGTCTTCATGACGATTTGCATGATGCTCTCCATTTTAAAAGCTTTTGTGCATAATTTTTTTTTGATATATTATGCCATGATTCATCAAACATGAGTTTTGGGCAGCAACTGCATCGTTCTTTATTAATTTTGCAAGTTTCCCTTTTTTCCTACCATCACTAGGACACCATCAGTAACTATACCAGATATGTTGATGATGGACAAAGAAAATTGCTTTAATATTTTTTTTACTGCTTTGTGTACATCTCTTGATTTAGTTGTGTCTTTTAATGGCACAAAGAGGCCATTTCTTCAGTGCTGAGCTGTGTGTGTGGCATCAGTACTGTCATCCATCTCCAGAGCATAAAACTTAAAATTACCAGCTTTACTCTCCGAACTTCTTTCAATAGATTTTTCTATTTTTCTAATTTGCCTGGCTACAGTCTGGTGAGACACACTGATTTTAGAAATATCCCCCTTTCTCAGGGCAAATTACATCTGCCATATTTCCTACACGTTCTTAATAAATTCACCATCAATAAATGGTTTTGATATTTTTGCTATTAAATATATATATGCTACCACACAACCAGCTTTTACAATGGAATTGAATCCGTGTGGGTTGTAACTTTTTAAAAAAATTTTGTCACAAGACAGACCTTTTCCAGTTCCACTGTTTTGTCTTTATGGCACAGTCCTTCATATACATTGAATTTGGCAACACATTTTTGCATATTATGGTTTTCAAACCATAATCTTTGAAAACTTGCACAAATTCCCTACAAATTAAGCAGATGATAAAAAAGTAGTCATCTGTCCACTTTTGGACAGTCATCTGTCAGTCTATTTTATTTTTATTTTATTTATTTATTTTTGAGACAGAGCCTCAAGCTGTTCCCCTGGGTAGAGTGCTGTGGCATCACAGCTCACAACAACCTCCAACTCCTGGGCTCAAGGGAGTCTCCCTCAGCCTCCCAAGTAGCTGGGACCACAGGCACCCACCACAACGCCTGGCTATTTTTGGTTGCAGCCGTCATTGTTGTTTTGGCGGGCCGGGGCTGGATTCTAACCCGCCACCTTAGATGTATTTGGCTGGCATCTTAGCCACTTGAGCCACAAGCGCTGAGCCAAACTCGAATTCTTTAGGTTAATTATCCAGTGTACTTCATGATTCAATCCCAAACTAATCTTGCCTCGTATTTTTCATTGTGTCCTTGCTTCCCTCTACTGTATGTTTCAACTATAATCAAAGCTCTATAATACTCCTCAAGTATTTCCAGTCCCACCCCCATGCCTCTGCTTAGGCTGTGCACTCAGCCTAGAATGTCCTTCCCACATGTTTCCCTAATTAGAAAACTCCTGGTTCTTTAAAATACAGCTCAACTGTCAACCTATCCCAAAACCTCTCCCCTAATGCCCCAAATTCAGAATTAGTGGCTTCTTTTTATATAGCTATATTTATTCCTAGCACCTTGCCCAGGAACTGGTACCTCATAGTCCTCAAATTATAGAAAAGAAAAAAAAAGCCCCATCCTGTCCCTGCCATGCAGTCTCTCTGCACCAGGCCGTGGCAGCAAGCGAGTGGGAGGGACGGGAAGGCAGCTCTCTTCTCCCCTTGCGGGAGAATGCATTCCCAGCAGGAAGGGCAACACAAGGCTTCCCCTGTTCAAATATTCAGACCAAAAATTACCCAAGTTGTATTCTAGGAAATTATTTCTAAGCCTACCAAGATCCACAGTTTTTGGACTATTTCCGAAGCTCAGAAATAAAACATGAAGTTTATAATTTACAGGTTATAAATTAAAAATTGCTCACTTTTAAAGCAGTTTTTCACTTTGTTTAAAAGCCAGTTACTTTGGAAGCCTTTCAAACTTATATCTAAAGACTTAAGTTTATGAAATACTCAGCTGAATGTGGACTATGAGAACAATTCCCCACACGGTGAGTTGGTGGTGTCTACGTTGAACACATAGGCCATTTTTCATCTGCTTTAACTAAGACATAAAGGAACAGCAAAAAATACCAATCATGTGGTTGATCAAAAGTAACTTCCTAAACATCAGCACTAGGTCAGTAATAGTTGTTGAATACTTTAAATCAATGGTGATTAGCTGGCCTGAGTGGAAAGAAACCCTTTGTGACACAGAAAACAAGTCACTCTCCAGGAGCAAGCTTCTGTGATACCCAGTGTTTCACCAGCAATTTCTTTGGCTTTCCTCACTCTCCCTAAGTCTTTGTTACTTGTTTGCACACTCTTAGTTAGGGCAGGCAGGCATTGTACACAACAGGGCTCTGCTTTCTTGGAATTCACAGTCTAACTCAGGCACCCACTGGCAGAACACAGACAACAAAAATGTTCCCATTCACACAGTAACACAGTAAATACCACAGAAGCAAACTTAGTTTCTTCATTTTTGTGTTAGCTGGTGTGAGACTGCTCCTCTGAAATGTATTCTGTCTTCATGATCACTCGCCAGGGATTTTTATCTCCATTTGATTAGTGACCACACTGAAAGCAAAGCTAAATGGTTTGCCCAAGTACACATGGTCTGTAGGTAACAGGGCTATACATCAAATGTGGTTCTTCTGATTATAAACCTAGAGCACACTCCCCTTCCCACAGCTGGTTCCCATAGACCTGGGAAGAACAGTCAGAGATTTTTAAGGTCACTGCTCCCAGTGACCTAAGAGAGGTGAGTCTAGGACTGGAGTGTAGAAGCAGGAGGCAGGGTGAGGTCTAAGGAATCAGGCCAGCATGGAGGGTGGGGTAGAAGAAGCTGACAAATCCAGTGAACAGCCTCTGAAGATCAGTAGTGAAGGGGATTTTCAAGACCTTTTTAAATTATGGGAGAGCTAGGTTGATATGTGGCAAGATGAGGACAGAGGGAAATGAAGCTGCAAGGCCTTGACTTTTATTCTGGTTTCCATTTAATTTCAGAAGACACATCCAGGATATAAAATCCTAAACACCCCTTCAGCTCTCCTCTCTTTTCCTGCCAGAATAGGAGCAAAGTTCCTAGGCCCTATGGCTGCATCAGTGATGCCTGGAATCAACAATGAGATCTGCCAGCCCTGCCTCTGCTTTCTGCCAGTGTGTAAAACAGTTACAAAGCAGCTGTCACGGTAACTTGGCTAATTAAATTAGAGCCCACTGAATGCTTTATTGACCTGAAGCTCACTCCAGTGAGCAGGCCCTCTTTGAAGGTGACTATATTCAAGGCTGTTTGTTAACAGATTAAATAAAATGGACAAAGACAGTAAGAGGCAATAGGGAAAGCCCTGTCAACGTAAACACAGTGTCTACAGCAGCTGCTGCGGTGTAGACACGCAGATTTGTGTGATAGTATGAGTTGAATTCTCTCCCCTCAAATTTCATATTGTGAAGTCCTAAACAGAGTAACTCAAAATGTGACCTTATTCGGAGCTCTACCTCTTTACAGAGGTAATCAAGTTTAAAAACAAGGTCATTGGGTTGGACCCAAAGCCAATGGTACTGGTATTCCTATAACAGAGGGAAATTTGGACACAGAGACCATGTGAAAAGACACAAAGAGAAGATGAACATCTGTGAGCCTAAATAAATAAATACAAGCATTCATACATACAGATAGGAGGCCTGGAACAGATCTTTCCCTCAGAGTATTCAAAAGGAACCAACTCTGCAGAAACTCTGATTTGGGGCTTTTAGCTTCTAGAACTGTGACACAATAAATTTCTGTTATTGAAGCTGCCCAGACTATATAATTCTGTTATAGTAGCCTACAAACTAATACATCTGGAGACAGACAAGAGGCAGAAAGACCTCCAGATAAGGAGGACTTTTGTGAGAACAAGAAGAGCACCCTTTCTAGAAGTGAACAAACCAAGGCTGAGACCCTAATTTTGCTATTACCCACTATGTGTCCTCAGTCAAGACCCTTAAGATCTTTGTGCCTTGATTTCCCATCTGTAAAATAGAGATGATAATAACTTCCTCACAGAGGTATTCTTCAGATTAAGTGTAAAAACACAGTCTTTGGCTCCTATAGTTCCACGTCCCACACAGCCCTTCACAGCCAGGCACAGTCACCAAAGCAGACTCCGACCACCTACCAAATACTATGATAATGAGCATGAGTCACGTTTATAAAATAACTAGGAGATGCACCCTAGGCTGACACTGCCACATCCTCTGTGGGATTCTCTACAGTGCTTTCGGTCCCATTGAATTTATCACACACTTGCTGTTTTTCTGTCTTTCTGACTGGAAACCTCAGCTCTATGCTCAGAAGGCCCTCTCCCTCATTTCCCCTGCCACACTTGGGTTGGGAGGGGAGGGTTTGTTCAGCAGTGCTCAGGACTTCCTCCCACCACCTCACTTGGCTGTAGACACCTATGTGAACCTCGAGGGGAAAACATTGTACCTCTGTCTTTTTTTATTGCCTGGTTTAAAAAAAAGTGTTTGCTACTTAATACTTCCTACACTTACTCAAATAATAAAAACCAAATGGAAAACCACCACCAATAACAATAATAAGGCCCCATTTGTCCTTGGTGGGGGAATGGTGGGGAAATGGGTTGTTTTGCTTAGCTGCCTGTTCCAGTTAAAAGTTACCCTGTCAAAGTGAAGACCAACTTCCAGAAAATTAGAATATAATTCAAATATGTCAAACACCAAGTGCACTGGGATGGTTAGATCTTTACTTGGTTCTTCACTGGCCTTGCAGAATTTGACAGTGTTTCAGGGACACTGTCAGGGTCTCAAGTATTGCTAAATGGTCTTAGTAACAAGAGCTAGAGGTGATTTGTGCCTACAGATGGTATAAATTCTTAAAAAAAAACAAAACTCCTATTTTATATATACTCATATATATTATACACACACAAATATCCACACAGCCAAGGGAGGAAGCTCTCCTGAAACTTAAAATCAAATCCTTCTCATGTTGGAGGTCCCATGAGTGACTTAGAAGGATACCCCTATTTGGGCTACACTGCCATACACTGTGTGGGGGCTGACCTCAAATAACTCCACATTTATTAAGCTTGTCTGCTCTGCTCTGTAACAAGAGAAGCATTAGGCACTATTCTGCTTTCAAAGGAGCTCTGATTTAGTTGGAGAACTACGTATGTTCTTAAACTCTATACTGTATGCACTGAGCCTAAAGTACTGAACACGGGGAGTTGACATTCTGCAGTCTGTGATCTAGACTGTGTGTTTTACATGCATTACCTCATTTAACCTTCTTTTATTATCTCCATCTTACAAATGAAAATTCTGAGTCTTTTTTTTTTTTTCTTTTTTGAGATAAGGTCTCACTCGGTTGCCTGGGCTTAGAGCGCAGTAATATCATCAGTGCTCACTGCAACCTCAAACTCCTGGGCTCAAAGGATCCTCCTGCCTCAGCCTCCTAAGTAGCTAGACTACAGGTGTGCACCACTATGCCCAGCTAGTTTTTTTTGTTTTTGTTTTTTGTTGAGACAGGGTCTCACTATTACCTAGACAGGGTCTCAAACTACTAGCTTCAAGCTTTTTCCCCACATCAGCCTCCCAAGTGCTAGGATTATCAAGTGTGAGCCACTGTACCTGCAGTAAAGATAAAGAACCAGTAATAGGCCCAACATCACAGAGCTAAGTAAATGTCAATTTGGATATGAAACCCAGGTCAACATGACCCCAAAGCCCATACTGACACTTCAGCTCACCAAAGCTACCTCTTCCTTATTCGGAGCTCTACCTCTTTACAGAGGTAATCAAGTTTTTAAGAAAGGTCATTAGGATGAACCCAAGGCCAATCATTGGTATTCTTATAACAAAGGGAAATTTGAACACAGAGACCATGTGAAAAGACACAAAGAGAAGATGAACATCTGTGAGCCTGAACAAATACAAACATACATACCAACAAGAAGCCTGGAACAGATCTTTCCCTCAGAGTATTCAAAAGGAACCAACTCTGCAGAAACCCTGATTTGGGGCTTTTAGCCTCTAGAACTGTGAGACAATAAATTTTGGTTATTGAAACCACCCACACTGTGTAATTTTATGATAGTAGCCTAGCAAACTAATACATCTGGAGACAGACAAGAGGCCTGTAGATCAGTTAGCCACAGCAAAAATCCTACAAAGGATCAGAACAGCTCCCTTCTGCCCTTTTCCCCCTTCCCTTTTTACCCCCACAGCTCCTACCAACCTCTCCCAAGATTAGAAAGCATTTTTTTAAAAACAGAGAACTAAGAATAAGGTCTTCTCAGGAGCCCTTCTCTTCTACTCTGAAGGAAACTTTATCACAAATATTAAAAGGAGGTATTTGCTGTCTTTGCTTCATTGGAAGAATAATATCATTTCCATGAGATCATGACTTTGTCTTTACTAGAAAATAAACAGCAAATAGGCCTGCTTTTCCTCTGACAGATCTACTCTTTCCTTCCTACTGCTTTGTTGGCAGAAATTAGTAAAAAGACAACCAGAAAATTAATATTCAATTGAATTCTCAGGTTAAATTCTTATAGGTTGATAAAGGAACCATTAAACAACTGGGTAAGTAAGGTGAAAAGAAGTTAAAAAAAGAAGTAGAGGGCAGCGCCTGTGGCTCAAAAGGGTAGGGCGCTGGCCCCATATGCCAGAGGTGGGGGGTTCAAACCCAGCCCGGGCCAAAAAAAAAAGAAAAGAATTAGAAACAATACTACCATAAGTATGTACAGCACACCTAGCCTGCAGGAAGAGATAGCTGGTATTTTTCTAAAATGAATGAAAAGTTGCCATAGGGATGGAGTGGATTTTAGGTCTCCATAAATCAGCTAGAGGTCCCACTCTGCTAAAAATCAAAATATCCGGTATGTTTTTTTAATTGCCTTGCTAATAATACCCTTCAGAAAGTAGAAGAAGCAGAGAGAGAATGATTTATCCAAAACCTCAGTTAGAGTAGCAGTCCTCAACCTTGTTGGCACCAGGGACTGCTTTCATGGAAGACAATTTTTCCACTGACAGGATTGGAGGTGGGGGGATGGTTTTGATATAACACTGCAAGCAATTAACTTATGATGGTCTCTGAGCAGTCACACCTCTCTGCTAACAATAACCTATATTTGCAGCCACTCCCCATTGCTGCCTCATTCTACTTCAGATCATCAGGCATTTGATTCTCCTAAGGACGGAGCTAACTGGTAACTACAGCACACCGACACTTACCTCCTGCTGTGTGGCCCAGTTCTTAACAGTCCCCAGACCAGCACTTGGACCAGTACCAGTTGAGAACTGCAAAGTTAGAGAATAATTACAGACTTCACAATGAGTGAGGAAGAAATGGTGTGGCCTAGCCATAGGTCCTGACTCAAGACGAGCACACTCCAAAGAGCACAGAAAAATACCAGAAATGATCTCGTGGCTATACCCTCTAAAAGAAAGACATTATACTATAAAGGAAAAAAGAGAAAGGAGGGGAGGCTTTCCAAATGAAAATCTGACCATATGATAAAACATGATGATACAGTAAAAAGCAGGAGTGCAGCTACAAATGGAAACTAGCAGTAATTTTATAAAATGGCAACGTAAAACAGAACAACAGTCCCTCCTCGAGCAAAACTGTAAGAATGACCTGAACGTGGAGAAATGGTGACAGGAAGATCAAAGCCCAGAATATGCTAAAATTTATTTTTAAAAAAACACTATTTCAAGGGATTGGTGGAGGAGGTTTTTTTTAAGTGAAAGAAAAGGAACAAGAAAGAGACTTATGCTTGGAGTTGATGACTTGATGTTTAAAAAAAAATGACAGAAAGAAAGCTGAAGGGCTCCGACAGTATTTTGCTTCTGTATTCTCTATCAAGGAGAATTATCTTCAATCTGGAAGGAAAGAACGACGTTGGGAGAAAAATGAAGCCTAAGATAGGTGAAAAGATAGGAAAAGAAAACCTGTGTTTTAAATGAGTTCACAATTCTAGACCCAGATGAATCATATCCCACAGGACTTACACTGCAGACGCAATCACAAAACCATGTCACACAGTGTCAGTCCTTGTGATGAGCCAGCACCCCTACATTCAAAAGGGGGACAAAGGATCTATTGCTACTTCACAGCAATGCAGCTGAAGTCAATTTTACAAGAGATCCTAGAACAGATTACTAAAGAGACAGTTGGTGAGCAAAAAGTCATAATTCTTTAAGTTTTAAACAACAAAGTAGATACAAATATGTATTAAGGAACAGAGCTTAGTATTGAAATTAAAGAAACAGTTGCGTTATAACATAATTTTTATCGTACTGCATGGCAGTCAAACACATATACAGCCCTTCATGTAAATGAAAATGATTATTATTCTTTTCAGAGCAGCATTTCTAAAGCAGGGAATTGGGAATGAGAGATGATGGAAGCCAGCGGTGGTTACTCCACTCCCCACCACTACACTCAGACTAATCTTAGGGAAGAGGTGGCTCTGCCCTTAAACCAAGCCAGTCCCAGACTCCAGCTGCCATCCTGTGCTAACACTCAGTAGGTAGCATGGTAACTTTGTGTCCTGAGACTCCCCGAAAGTACCCAGTAGAATGTGGTTCTTAGAGTATAAGGGGTATCTTCTCTGCTCAAATATTCAGCAAAAGGAGAGTCTTCCATGCAGCTTTCAAACACGGAAAAATTATGGGATCTGTTTAGCTGGAGGAAGTGGTGGGGCAGAGGGAAGGAAAGAGACAAGGGGAGGTGGAGGCATGAGTCAGATATCAGTTGCTTTGGGAGTGTTTGTTATTTAATATCAAGTGTTCAGGGGATGGCAGTGGAGTGTATATAGTAGGGTGAGTCTGAGGGGAGAACTGAGGTTAGAGGAAGGAGAAGGGAAGCAGGCAGCTCGAGGACAGCTCCTGGGGGCAGAGACAGGTGAATAAGAACTGAAGAAAGGATGCAACAAGAGAAAGCTTCCAAAGAAACAAAAATCACAGACTATGGAATGAGCCCTAAGTTTGAAATACACTGCCTGGCATTTACTTCAATATTCCAGTGTGTGTTGTGGGAACAGGGGCAGGGAGGGAGGGAAGAGGGGCATGGATGAAGCAAGACTGGCCATGTGTTGATAATTATTAAAGCTGAGTGATGCATACACTGGGGTTTATCATTCTATTCTCTCTACTTTTATATGTTTCTATTTTTTTAAGAGATTTTAAGCTACTAAGTGTTCACCCTTTGACTCAGTAAAACCAAAAACCTATAATCCCTAGACTGGCCAGCCCAACACAATCCTGCCCGCCACCTGTTAACTTCTCTAGCCTCCATGCTGCCCACTTGCTCCCTCACCCTCCACTATTCCTTGAGCTCATCAGACACCCTCCTCCCACCTTAGGCCTTTGCAAAGCTGGTCTGTCTGCTTAGAGTTGTATCCACACAGCTCATTCACCTTTTCAAGGAGATATATACCCTTTGGCCATCCTGTTTAGAACTGCAGCTCATCCTCTGCCCCTCTTCTCTGGAACTCTGAATCTTCATCACCCTGCACTATTTTTTTCCCTTATCATCTTCAAACACACTATATAATTTACTTATTTCTGATGTGTTATCTTTTGTCACTAGAATTTAAATTATCAAAGGGATAGGGAATTTTTGTCGGTTTCTGTTGTCATTGTAGTTCAGTGACTAAAACAATGCCTGGCACCCAATAAATATGAGTAGAATGAAAAGTACAAAGTTTTAGAACCATAAGAAGCTTGTGCCAAGGGAGGAGGTAGGTGTCTTTGACCTTGGTTTTTCTTTGGTAACTGGAGTAGCTACCGTCTACTCCCACCCTATTCTTTTGTGCTAAACAAAAAAACTGGGGCACCTAATTTCTGAAGAGGAGTGAAGAACTTATACATAGCTCATCAGAACCACTGCACTCCTCCCCAGCTGCTGGGTAGAGATTTCATAACTTAGCTTAGAGACATCTAAGATCATTTCCAGTTATAGCTTGTGATATCGCAAAATTCTTAACCAAACTCCTCCCAACAAAGTGAAGAATTTCTGTCTGAGCCATACAATAATTGGAAAAGTTGTCAAAACTGGGGCTTTATAGTTTTTAGGAAATTTTAGGATTTGACAAAATGCATATTTTTAAGACAAAGTTTTTCACGAACCTGCACAAGGAAGGAGAAATAACCTGAGTGGGAATGGTGGGAAATCAGAAAGACAGATAAGAGACAAAAGATGGGATGGGGAGGAATGGTGCAGCTGATGACTGCAGCCAGCACTGAGCTGTGGAAACAGCTTTATTTATACAGGATCTTTAACAAGGTAAATCTTAACACCTGGGATAAAGATTAACTTTAAGGAGGAAAAGCTACCTGCTTGAGGATAACAAGGAAAGTATGCATGGGCTACGTGACTTCTGGCAGGTGAAAAGAATGTTTGTTGTTAAAGGAGGAGAAGCAGCTGGGGGGTCATTCCCTAATCCCTCCCAGACCGTGGGGTCCTGCTGCCTCACAGCCTGCTCCCCACAGAAGTTATCACAAGACAAATGTTCAAAATTCTCTTCATGATTAGGGAAGATTATGGGCACCAAAATCCAGTTTAAAACTAATTTATGGGGTGGCGCCTGTGGCTCAAAAGGGTAGGGCACCGGCCCCATATGCCAGAGGTAGTGGGTTCAAACTCAGCCCCGGCCAAAAAAAAAAACTATTTTGTGCCAAGACTTTTTGACCATGAGGCAATTTCCAATAAATGTATCTCTTTTGCATTTACGGCTCTCTCCTATAGCTTAGAGGTTACCCCTATACACACCTTCATTTATCCACAGCACATACTAGCCATGGAGCTTGAACAAACTATTTCTTTGGGCCAGTTTTCTCACAATTACAAAAATACCATAGGGGGTATGTGTGTGTATTTGTGTATACCACTCAGTACTTTCAGAATAGAGACAAAATCTTGGGAAATCAGATAAATAATGGAATAAAATCCCACAAAAGCTGGAAATTATTGCCTTAAGTGGTAACATGAGAAAAGGATTATCCATATCTCCTTCAAAAGCATTATTTATCAAAGAAAATACTGTTTGATTTACTTACAAGTGATTGTTCTGCAGTATACTGCAGCTTGAAGTACAGATGTTGTTCAGAGTCTGGATGACCTTTCTGGAGGAAACCAAGGCCAGAATATAAGCTCAGGGTAAAACGGACAGGTTCCCTGGGCTTTCCTTTTCACAGATCAGGTCTGGATGCCTTGTGCTACTCCCAGGCTAAGGAAAGAGTGCCATCTGGAGGATCTGCACGTCAAAGAGAACACTGACCATAAAACAGGTCACCAACAACTCAGGACCCACATGGAAACAGGAGCCATGGCCAAGTCATCTCACAGATTTAAGCTGTTTGCAGACTGGCCTTTTTAACAAAAACTTTCCCTTTTTTACAATCTTGAAATCTCTTTCTTGAATTTCCTTTAGAGTCATTTGTATAATACTGATTGCTCTTTGAGAAGGGTTTTCTTCTACTTGACCTACTGATCTACCAAATAATTCAAACCTTACAGATTTGAGGCAAAAGATGCTCCATGCTCTTTCTAAAGAAAGGAAGAAGGTTCTACTCCCATCACAACTCAAGTTCCCAAGCAGAACAGGTACCCTCAAAGGTCTTGTAAGAGCTTCCAGACCCAATTCCCGCATGCTTAATCAGATAATTCATCCCTAACCAGAATGAACATCCACTTAATCTACTAGCATTTGGCTTGGCCAGGGAAGACCATCTGCCTACTCTATGTGCCATAGTACATAAACTATTCATAAGGAGAAAAGAGTTCCGAGGGCCTGCACCTACACAGCTAAGAACTGCAATGCAGTTTTCTGTGTTACTGTGGGGAGGGGAGGAGTGAAGAGCATACTTTTCAGTTATAAGAGATCCCACCTCCAAATTGCTATACCTGTCAAGCAACAGGAATAGCTGCTATGAACAAAAGAAATCAGCTATTCTGTGTAAGTCCTCTCTGATGCATTTATTTCAGTTCTGCCCTTAGTTCCCCATTCTGTCAATTGCTAAAAGAAGTAATGCTACCTGAAATTATGTGAATTTTCAGAAATGGTTATTTTCTTCACCTGTGAAAATAGTCCCTTCCTGCCCTCCTAAGAAAGCAACCCCATTATTCCCCCAAAATAAAACAAACTAAAGCTGGTTTTCTGAGTTCTCATGCAGAATATAGACAAATAGCATGTTAACCATGGCTTAGTCTTGTCATAAAAAGAAAACCAGTCTTCTTCCTTAACAGTTTCTCCATGACAATCAAATAGGAAAAAGAAAGACTAAGTAATCAGAATGAACTTATTCTGGTGCCAGGCCAGGTTTAGGAACAAGGGGGCGAAGGTAGAGAATGCTGGAAGGCAAGAGGAAAAACAATTTGTTCTTCATGTGCAAGAGATTAGGAGGCTGAGGAGTAAGGAAGCACTCCTATTGTACTAGCAACTTCCTTCAGAAAGCTCCTGTTTCAAAAGCCCATAAAGATCACAACTTTAACCCTCTTTTCTAGAGAGGAAACTATATTTCAATGGGAAGAGATACAGTCCAGAGTCCTAGAGAAATAAATCCAAAATAATCTTAAATTCATCCAATGGCTGCAAAGAGTTAAAAATACAAAAAGTTAGGCTGGGCACAATGGCTCGTGCCTATAATCCTAGCACACTGAGAAGCCAAGGCAGACAAACTGCTTGAGCTCAGGAGTTCGAGACCAGCCTGAGCAAGAATGAGATGCTGTCTCTACTAAAAATAGAAAAACTGGCTCGGCGCCTATGGCTTAAGCAGCTAAGGCACCAGCCAGATACACCTGAGCTGGTGGGTTCAAGCCCAGCCCGGGCCCGCCAAACAACAATGACAGCTGCAACCAAAAAATAGCCCAGCGGGGATGGGGAAGGGGAGGGAAGAAGGGCAGCTGGGTGGTGGGAGGGTGACTGGAAAGATCACCTATATGGGCTGTCTAACAAGGGTACAAGTGAACTTTTCTAGAACTAGAGTACAAATGTTTTAACACAATAACTAAGTAAATGACATAAAGTCTATGTTAACCAGCTTGATGAAAGGATTTCAAATTGTATATGAAAACACTACACTGTACCCCATGTTTGCATTAATGTATACAGCTATCATTTAATAATAAAAAAAAAAACACCTAGGGGGAAAAAAAATAGCCCAGCGTTGGTTGTGGCGGGTGCCTGTAGTGCGACAGCTTGAGGCTCTGTCTCAAAAAAAATAAATAAATAAATAAAAAATAAATAAAAATACAAAAAGTTGAGCTGAAAGATAACTTAAGTCCAACAAATAAAGAATTAGGCTACACAGCCCAGAATTAGCATCTCATAGAACATACTTTCCAAAGGAACATTGGCAATTTTTTTTTTTTTTGAGACAGAGCCTCAAGCTGTCCCCCTGGGTAAAGTGCTATGGCATCACAGCTCACAGCAACCTCTAGCTCCTGGGCTCAAGCAAGTCTCCTGCCTCAGCCTCCCAAGTAGCTCGGACCACAGGCGCCTACCACAACGCCAGGCTATTTTTTGGTTGCAGCCATCATTGTTGTTTGGTGGGTCCAGGCTGGATTTGAACCCACCACCTTAGGTATATGTGGCTGGCGCCTTAGCCACTTGAGCCACAGGCACTGAGCTGGAACATTGGCAATTTAAAACTTTGCCATTTCACAATGTCTAGCAACAGTGGAGCTTGAGAAAGGGGGAAAAAAAATCTAACCAAGAAAATAAAATTTAGTTGAAATAGCAAAAAATATGAATAATTTATAATTAGAGAAAGTCCTAGGAAGTCTGAGAAATTATCAGGTAGTGTTAGGAAAAAAGGAAGTAAGTTAGTGAGTCTTCTGAGTCTCATATACTTCAACACAAAGAATGGCATAGAAGGTAAGAAAATTTGTTGGTTTCTTATCAAAGCCCCCCTGTTATTAAAAACAGTCACCCTTGCCAGGCGCAGTGGCTTAGGCCTATAATCCTAGCACTCTGGGAGGCCAAAGCAGGTAGATCGCTTGAGCTCAGGAGTTCAAGACCAGCCTGAGCATGAGGGAGATCCTATCTCTAAAACCAGCCAGGTGTTATGGTTATGGCAGGTGCCTATAGTCCCAGCTACTCGGGGCTAAGAGAATTGCTTGAGCCCAAGAGTTTGAGATTGTTGTGAGCTATGAAGCCACAGCACTCTACTGGGGGTAACAAAGTGAGACTGTCCCAAATGAAACTCTAGAAAGCATCATTTATTGGAGAGAAATATTACAAGAAGTCTCATTAATTCCTGCAAGGCTAAATATGGTATCCCTGGTTCCCGCCCCCAACTCCCCCCAAAAATCTCCCATTTTTCACAAATTCTCTACCCTGATACACGGAATCTCCTGGATTCCTTACTCCAAAGCCAGGGCCTCCATTTATAATGTATAGTTCCCAGAAGGTGCTGGAAGCAGCATGACAGTTTCTCATCTAATCAAAGGAGGGTGGTGAGAAAGTCAATGAACTGAGGTGCTTTACTTGACAACTTATCTTAATATCCACTTCTTAAACAAAGCTTCAAACAACCCAGGAAGTAAGAGGTTCTTTTGTAAAGTTGAACTTCTATGATGAATCAGTTCACCAAACCTATGGATGATTCCAAGAAATCTTTAAGAGAGTGATTAAGCCAAGGAAAGAATCCATATAGTTCAGGAATCACAGCTTTCTCAAGATGATGGAGCTATTTAATCTTGGCAAGGGCAGCTGCTCTTCTTTCTGTGTTCTGGAACAAGGCACGAATTAAAGCTTTTACTTCACTGGAAGAGAATGCAGCTGCCAGAGGCCCTTTTCCATCTGCCCACCTGTAAAACAAAGGATAGAATTCACTTTCCTATTAGGTCTCTGACGTATAAGCAAGACTTAAAATCTGTTTATTTGCTGTCAACAGAAAATAAATCCTGGGCGTCCTTCCCAACTTACCACCCTTCACTATCTTTGACCTCCGGCTGCATCTGGCATCAGAACAGCCAGCTGAGGAAACCAAGTGAGGAAGAAGAGACTGTTCTCCCTAATTCCATTACTCACTAAGCCCTCTCTGAACTTAACAATCATGACCACACTCTCATGCCTCTCATGTAACTAACTATATTAAAAAGTGAACCACAGGCAACAAATTTTAACTGGCGAAGGACTGGCATAAAAATTATATAAAGAACTCCTATGAACCTATAATGAAATAGCCAACAACCTGTTAGTATAAAGGGAAAGAAAACAGTCATTTTGCAATGGGAGAAACATAAATCACCAAAGAAAAGATGCTCAGCCTCATTAGAATTTAGAGAAATGCAAATTAAAATTATGACAATGGGCTATCATTTCATGCCAACTAGATTAGCAAAAATTTCAACTCTGACAATTCCACACACTAGTGAAAATGTGACTCAACAGGACAAATAAAATATAAAATATTTGTAAAATGGAATATGACACAATAGTAAGAATGAACTGTAACTATACACAACATGAAAAGATTTTGAAAACATAATATTAAACAAAATAAATAAGTTGCAGAAGATTTCACTTACAGATAGTTCAAAAACAGGCAAATCTAACTTTATATTGTTTAGGAATCTGTGTAAATAAAGACTATAAAAAGAAAGGCAAGGAAATAACACAAAATTCAAGTTAGTGGTTATGCCTCAAGGAGAACATTTGGAGAAGGATATACAGAGGTCTTGGGGTCTTCAAAGGTACTGGCATTAATTTTTCTTAGTTAGGTAATGGGTACATAAACCTTTTTTTATTCTTTTTTTAAAACTCTGAATTACATATTATATAAATGTAGAACACAATACTGCATTCCTTTATATGTACATTTTACAACTTTAAAATGTTTAAATTACGTGACTAGAAGTAGCTTGTTTGGTAAAAAAAAATTCTTAATTAGATATAAGTGTTATATTTACTGAAATCTTTGAAAGAAAAAAATCTCCTAGGCAGAGAAAAGAAGTTGTAATTTTTCTCTGAATGAGGAATTAATGGTCATTCATAGGTTGCAAGAAGGCCTTTTAGGGGAGGGGAGAGGAAAGAGAGCGGAGAGGGGAGGACAGAGGGTGACTGGCAGGACCTCACCTAATGTGCACAGTGTGAGCGTGTTCAGCACACCCCACTGGGTGAAGGGCTCAACTACAACCTGAACTTTACCTTAGAAATAAAAACCAAAGGACGTCAGTGTAGCCTAAACATTTGTACCCTCTTATTAATCTGAAACTAAAAATAAACAAAGAAAGCCTTTTAGTAGCAGAAAGAAGAATTCTTATCTGCTGCCAGCCCTCTGGAACCTTACTTTAAGGCATTTTTTTACCCACTTTAGGACATATAAACAACAAATGAATAATTCAAAACTTTGTACTAAATGTGATTAGATATTTTGATGTGATTTTTTTCAAGCAGAAATCTCATTTACATTGCTATACAAACGAACAGTTGCAACAAACAACTCAGACACATCTAGGATAACTCGTCTAATATAACAGGACGTGTGTAGTAAGCCCAGTTAAAGCAGATGAGACAAGTACCCATATGGAGATCCCTGTGCAAAGTACACATACTGACAACATAAAAGCACCCGTGGATGTGTCACTGACCCCATGTATTGACACAGTGCCAGTGGCCTCTGTGCACTATGACACAACACAGCATACACTTAGTGGACACACCAACATTCACTGATGGGGCTGGAAAAAAATAACTTATATTTAAGACGAGATAAAGCCTTTCTAGGTATGGTGCCTAATCTCTAAAACTACTGCACTCCCTACAGAAAGACTGCTGGTCATACAATAGTTTGATGTTGAAAATTTCAGACAGATGAAAGTTACTTCTCTGTTAAAATATCAAAGTCATTCTTAACATGCATCTACTATTGCCTAAAAGTAAGCAACAGTTTCCATCCAGGTGTCAGAAAGCTGTAATTCTTACAAATGCCAGGTCACTTTTACAGAATATCAAAACCACATGTTCAAGACAGAATAATATGAATGGGAAGTCTTTATATCATCAAATATGAGAAAGTGGTAATGAGATTTGCACTAGGCTAATTCATGAAAAGGCTGCAACTACTGCTAGCTCAATGGGAAACTTGTTTCTGAGTAACGTTAAGAAACAGAGAAAAGCACTGTTAACCAAAGGTACTCTTTTGTACCGTGGATCGATAAAGGCCTATATAAAAGGGTTACACGCACCGATCCCCAATTTCTTGCAAGCTGGCTTGTAACATCATCATCAATTCTTTGAAAGGCATCCACTTTGGCACATAGACTGGAACTTCTTCCTGATATTTCTTGTTCATGCTTTCTTCAGATAAAGGTGCAAATATTTGGGGTCCTTCATCCACCACTGTTTTACATAAGGAATACAATCTATTCCCATCTTCAGTAGAGATGTCCTGGATTTTGTGCAAAGGAAACACAACAGAATAGAGCTGGGTCAGCTTAGTGGTGGGGGAAGGGCAGCAGATCTTGATGCATGCTGTCCAGGTAGGTCAGCTATAGCAGTAGGTTTTCCAACCAATTTACTATACAGTACTAGACATAAGCTTTTTTTTTTTTTTTTTTAAGACACTGTTGGCTCAGCACCCATAGCACAGTGGTTATGGCACTTGCCACATACACCGAAGTTGGCGGGTTCGAACCCGGCCTGGGCCAGCTAAACAACAATGACAACTGCAACAAACAATAGCTGGGCATTGTGGTGGGTGCCTGTATTCCAGCTACATGGGAGGCTGAGGTAAGAGAAGCAAGAGAATCACTTAAGCCCAAGTGTTTGAGGGCAACATAATGAGACTCTGTCTCAAAAAAAAAAAAAAAACCACAGTGTTGTACAAGCTGGAATACAGTGACCACACATAGCTCATTGTAACTGCAAATTCCCAGGCCCAAGCAATCCTCTTGCCTCAGCTTTCCAAGTAGCTGGGACTATAGGCATGAGCCATTATGCCCAGCTAATTTTTCTTTTTGCAGTTTTTGGCTTGGGCCAGTTCACTGCTACCTTTGGTATATGGGGCCAGTGCCCTACCCCTTCTGAGGCACAGGTGCCACCCAGCTAATTTTTCTTTTTTTAACTTTTTATAGAGATGGGGTCTTACTATGTTGCCTCGCTTGAACTATGTTGGTCTTGAACTTCTGACCTCAAGCAATTCTCCTGCCTTGGCCTCCCAAAGTGCTTCAGCTACAGGCATGAGTCACTGCACACAGCCTAGACCCTAGATTTCATCAGTTCTCTGACAATACTCTTAATGCTAGAATGACACAAAATGTGTTTCAACAGACTGTCAGTAATTTAGTTTGCCTGCATCAAAGAGCCCATTTCTCCAGAAGAACATGGCACAGCTTGTTGCAAAGCAGGAGATGTTATTACAATTAAGAGTTTAGACAATCTATGCTTTAGAGAGGCATCAGCAGCCAAATCCAGACAGTTTTCCAATTTTTTCTGAGATCCAATCTCAATTACAACAGTATGTTGGAAAAATATGCAGTATGACACAGCATTCTCTTTATAAAACTAAATTATTAAATTCACTTGCAAATTAAGGGACTTCACACTATACAGCTCAGGACCACCAACCAGTTTCTAACTTCCTCATTCATAATTTACACAGGCTAGATTGAGAAGCAGTAAAACCCTACTTTCTTTTATAGTTATAAAAGAGATTAATTAAGTTTCCAACAAAACAGAATTAAGACAAACTAAAAAACCTAACAGCATGAGTTAGACACGCAACATGAACAATTTCTTCTACCATCTGTGTTGACTAGAAATGGAAGAGCAACATCATTTTTTTAGTAAAGTCAGTCTGGGACAAGAATCGCCTCTCATGCCTGGTGTGGCATCTCAAGACCCTTACCTCTAAGGCAGTGATTCTGCCAGTGATCTCAGAAATTGCTGTATTGAGTAAAGTCCCCATAGCCTTGCAATATATATTCACTGGCAGGACATCCTGCCACACAATTCCAAGTCTCTTCAGTTGGTGCAGTACCTATAAGAAGAATATAGCTATTTACATGAAAGAAAGATTGTTGCAACAACTCGTATTTTCCAGATTTACATTTACCATTTCTATGTGTATGGAGAAAGAGGCATTAGACAAAGGGGAGGTAAAGTAATCAAGAATATATGCTCCTTGAATATTTAACCTTAGTGATATCCCTGATAGGTGAAAGACTCATCCTAATGGGAAAATCACAATAAAAAGATAATCATAATCACTTAAGAGAGACAGGCATTACGATAAAGCCAATTTTCAAATTTCCCAAATTCAAGTTCATGCATTGACTACTTGCTGCAAGAGACTGAAGAGATAACTAGTCATTATTGGGTAAATCGAAAGATAGCTTCCTTTTGTTTTGGTAGGACGTTAAAGGAAAAGTTCTTAAACATGACTGTAAAAGTTTTCTAGATTTTCCAGAAGGGGTGCAGGTGGGGAAATCAACTGAGCTACTTGTTACATGTTCTTTGTGGCTTTGAAAAAATAAAGGGGGGCATCTAAGGATAGAATTATAAATTCCAGCACCATCGACAGCCTCCCACCTGCCGGATCGCTTTACTTGCTGCAGAATAATTGTCTTCGTCATCCATATTTGCAAAGTTTCTAGCACTTGATAATCTTTCCAGAAGTTCATCTTTCTGTGCCCGCATTTGGGCCAAAAAACATTCTGTCCCTAGAATGGGAAAACAGAACAAACAATTCTAAAAGCTATTCAATTACCCACTATTAAACCTAGATGGAAGACAAGAGCTAGGCATAGACCATGTATCTGTTCTGCCGATACAAAAACAATTGCTAGAGAGCATCATAAAACTGCCCTAAGGATACTAGAAACAATCATTTCTAAAACATTAGCCAGTTCCTCTACCCCACCCTCAGGATAATAAATTTTTCCCAATAGTTTGCCTAGAGTCAGAGTCAGCTAAGAAAAATTACTTATATAGTAAAAGGGGCTACTTATTATTCTGATATATCTATACCACCTAAGGGAAAAGTCAGAAATTGAAAAGCTAAGTGAACCATACAGATTCTCTGCTTTTCTTAGGCTATCATGATAGTAAACACATTGATTTACCCCACATTTCATTTCTTTTGACTTTTAATAATCTCAAGAAAAACTAAAGGAGGTGTAAGAGGGGAGAACTATCTTGAGGTTTTGCAAAACCAGCACTGACATTAGTGAGCACCTACCAACAATATTAATAGAAGTGTCCCAATACAAATCTTATTATGTGTCATTCTACTGACATAATTCTGATTTGGTGAATTCAATGCACAGCAGCAACGCTAATGTACCATGAAATCATGTCATGAAAAAGTAATGCTTCCGCAAAGACTACATTCACTTTATAAAATTAAATAACTGGGAACATTTGCAAATTAAATATCCTCCCACTTTCCAGTACAGCCCAGGACCACCATCTAATTTCTACCTGTCTCTCTCATTCACAAATTATAAAGATACTAGGCTGACAATCTGCATAGTCCACATTTTCCAACACTTAAGGTATCAGTTACCAAGTCTCCTGAAGCCAGGTACAAGATCCACAAAAGTAGTAGTGCCATCACAAAGAATGGGGGCGAGACGTAACCTGAACTGATGCCCAAGCGTCAGCAAGTGGTGAGCAATATACATACAATTGTTGTGGTGAATAGCAGCCAACTGGGGCAGTTTTTGAAGGTTCTCCCTAGACAGGGGGGAGGGGTAGAAAAGGAAAGGAACCACCTGTTATTGAAGTATTTTCTAATGTATTTCTAGGCTTTAATAATGATCTACTTTGTAAATAAGGTACATATAATAAGATGCAATCTCATCAAACCCACTCCCAATCAGAGGGAGGACGTTCTGCCTGAATGTTACCTGTGACACTGTGCCAGTGATTAATGAAAGATGACGGGAATCAAGATATTTACCTGAGTCACCTCTGTACGGGAAACCCAGCAGAGCTATGGATTAATAATTCCCTTGAAATTTTACACTGATATGTCTATGGAAATATAGGTCTACTTCCCCTTTCTCCAAATTCCTATTTAATTTATATAAAGAAGCATATAAGTATTTTCTAATTCACTGGTATTCAAAGCTGACTACAGACTAGAGTCACGTGGGAAATTTCAAAACATACAGAAGCTTAGACTTCACCCCAAACAAATTAAATCAAATCTGAGTGTAAAACCAGGGCCTTTATACTTTTAAAAATTTTCCCAAGTGATATGTATTTTCATTTAGGATTGAAAAATCACTGTTTTAATTCTTCGACACAAATAGTACCTATCTACCCAGCTTGAGAAGAAATCTAATATTTATCTACTAATAGTCATTTAAATAACACTTTCTAATTTGCTTACTCAAAGTTAGAGCAGGATATATAAGCAAGAAATCCAACAATCTAAGATAGCTGTCCTCATTCTGGACTACACATCACTATCACTTATGGGATTTTTAAAAAACCATATAATTATGTCTTAGCACCAAACCTATAAATCAAAAGTTGCAGGAGTTGACCCTAGGCAAATACGTTTATTTTTAAAGCTCAGTAAGTGTTTCTAAAATACTTCCAAAGCTGAGAAACATCAGCTAAGGACAGTGGTTCTCAAAGTGTGGTCCCCTGACAAGCAACAGGCAGCACCACCTGGAAATTTGTTAAAAATCTGAGCCCATCCTGTATCTACTGACTCAGCAACCTTGGGCACAGATCCAGCAATAAATGTTTTAACAAGGTTTCCAGGTGACTTCTCTCCTTTTTTTTTTTTTTGAGACAGAGCCTCAAGCTGTCCCCCTGGGTAGAGTGCTATGGCATCACAGCTCACAGCAACCTCCAACTCCTGGACTCAAGTGAGTCTCCTGCCTCAGCCTCCCAAGTAGCTGGGACCACAGGCACCCGCCACAACACCCAGCTATTTTTTGGTTGCAGCCTTCATTGTTGTTTGGCAGCCTGGGCTGGATTCAAACCTGCCACCTTAGGTGTATGTGGCTGATGTCTTAGCCACTTGAGCCACAGGCGCTGAGCCGGTTTCCAGGGGACTTCAATGCACACTGAAGTTGGTGAACCATCAGTGCAGCACAAAGTTCTGAGATCATACAAAGGAAAAGAGCAAATCTAACTCCATAGCAGAGGGAAATGTTTTGAGTCACAGAAACTTCTAAGCCAAATGTCTCTGAGTCCCCAAGGACAAGAGACTATCAGCTAACCCAAATGTTTTCTCTTAACTACACTAAATATTTCTTTAACTTGACTAAGTAGAAAACAAAATAAAAACTTTAAACCACAGCACAGAAAATTCAAATAAAAATAATAAGGTTCATAATAAATAAGCTCTCTTTTATAGTAAAAACAACAGGTGGGCCTAGTTAAAAACATCTCAGTTATTCAAAAATAAGAGCCAAAAATACTTTAAATAATAAACTGATTCTTATCTTAGAAAGCAGAGTCCTTGGCTAAGGAATAGCTCTGCTGACATATTATCAAAAACATTTATAAAAGACATCCAAAACAGTCCAAATAACAAAGAGGTTTAGAGATGAATAACTTTTCAGATTAACATTAAAATAATATTTTTATAACACAAGATGTCAGGTAAATACTGCCTAAAACAGGCAGGGAGAGTACTGATCATACTTGACAGTTAAAGAGTGATCTTTCGTGGTAGTAAATGTGCAGCAGCTATGAATGCCAAGGGAAAATGTGGTATGTTTACAATATGGAGTGCTACCTTTTTTATTTTTTAACTAAGTAAAGTAATGCAGTTCTGAAAATGCTCAGCATCAAAACATGGTAAAGTTCTTTTGAGTTTATAAATTTGCATCGCCCACTACACAGCCAGATTATGGTATCCTATTTAGTATTAAATGACCACGTCTTATGAATATGTGATTTAAAATGGGTATATTGCACTTTATTATGAATTTTAGTAACCAAAATATCTTTGGTGGGAATATAAAATAGCTGGTTTTAATTTAAATTACAAACATTTTAGATATATATAAATAAGAAACAGTGACACTTACTTGTGATATGTTGGTACAACATCATGGAACAAATGGAAGATATTCCTCACTGAGTAGAAAAGTTGAACAGCGCTTAAAGGAAAACACAGATTTAACAGATACACATGAAGATATACTGAAAATAAGAAAACAAATTCTAGCCAAGTATACCTTCAGCTAGAGTCGGCTGAAACTACAGTTATAAAAAATACCTCCTTTGATCGCTACTGGAAAACATCATTGATCTAGATGGAAATATACCCTCCACCAGTATTTACTAACTAGAATGTAGTTCTAAAAATTTGGATCCATTAATAATTTTAAGAAGAGCAGATTTCAACACAAAGCCTCTTTTCCATTTATCAATTTGTGTTCTGCAGTACCCAGAGTATCCCCTTCAGTAACAACTGGAGTTAAGCCTCAAGCAAATGTCACCTACTCACTGGTGCACTCTGAAAAGGGCAAGGTATCAATAAAAGCCTTCACTTGGTTCTTTTAGAATCAGTCTGACTTTCGGCTTTCACCTTTTCTCCTTCTTACCCCAATGCAAGGAGATGAATTAACATTTCTAGGATAGAGTCTAGCTCTCAAGATTTTCTGCCCTTTAAATCTAGCCTTAAAACACCTAAAGATTATATTAAAATGCACTTTAAAGAGCAAATATAAGGTCTGAGTAGCTCACATCTACATAAAAATATTTTAAACTATGTACCTTGAAAGCTTACAGGAATTCCACAAATATTTAGAAAAATAAATCATGCCCCAAAATTCTGTTACTACTTGATTACTATAGTACTTGATTAAATCGTTTCATTTTATTTTTGATGAATATGTTTGAAGTTTGATAATGAAAAGGGGTGTTGTTGCAATGTAGTTGTAGTTTTGTGTGTCCTGTTAAAAAAGAAGTGGAAATAATATCCATTAGATATTCAATATACGAATATTGTTTGGAGTTTTGCATTCTTGAAAAATTTAAGCAGCATTGCCCTACATCTCTAACTTCTGCTCCATGTATTTCAGGAGAATGCCTTGTTAAGAAACAGTCATTTTTATATTCATTTTGTGAAAGGATTATATGCTTCCTTTATAAGGATTTATTTTTCTTGTAAAGAAAAATAATTAACCATGGGTGGACTTGGGAATATGAGTCATTAAAGCCAAGAAGTATCTTGGTAAATATGTTCTTTGTAGAGCAGAATAAAATAAAGGGGTTTGTTTGCCCGTGGAATAAAACTGAAACTCTGGAAGCCCATCTGAAGATGCACTTTGATTAAGCCAAGCCGTAACTGAAGTTGTTTTTTTCTCTGAAGATAAGTATAAAACTGAACACTGATTGAAACGAAAGAGGCTTTTGTAAACCTGCTCTGCAATCAGCTTGTGCCACAGTCTACCATTTTCCTCTCAATACAGTCTAAGAGAAGGAAAGGAGCTTATTAAACAAAAAGAGATTCAGTACAAGATATGGAATGGAGTTTGAGGTAACCTGAATGCAATGTAGATTAGTCACCTGGAAAGGGTGAAGCCAAACCTTTGGTAAGTCCCATTCTTTTCCTCCTACCTTTGACTGCCTAACAAACTGTTATTGCTTTAAAGATAAACATTTAAAATGGAAATTAATTAGGGCCTGATTTCAAAAGGTAAGAAGAGCTACAGCTAAAGAGGCAAAGCCAGCTGGAGCAGATGATATGACTATGACTATTACTCCGGCCACCAATAATAATGAACATTCTAGGCCAAAGTGTGGTGGTTCATTCCTATAATCCCTGTGCGTTAGGAAGCCAAGGGAGGAGGATGGCTTAAAGCCAGGAGTTCAATACCTGAGCAACACACTGAGACCCATCTCCACAAAAAATAATTATAATAAACATTTGAATATTAATCATTTTCCAAGTAGTATTCTAAGTTCTTTGCATGTGCTTTCTAATATAATTTCATTCAATTCCAACACATAAAAATTAAACAAAATTTAAGGAGCATTTTATTAAAAGTGATTAACAATTTTTAATGTCAAAGAAACCAATTTTAACAGAGATCAATATAAATCTGTGTGGCACACTGCATTTTTCTAGGGAAAAAAAATTATGATAATAGGGTAAGAAAACCCGAAGAATTCCAACTAATTTTCTTAATAAATGTCTAGTAAGATACGCATTTAACTGAGTCACTGCCATTTTCAGACAATTAGAAATTCATACCATTGATCACTACTGGTCGTTGCCTCTAATAAAGTCTGATAGGCAAGTTCCATTAATTTCTTCACAGATTCACTGATGCGGCATGTTGGCAAAGAAAAGGAATGTCGGTCCAATGTACTTTCAGGTTCTAAATTTACCACTTCATTGTACTGAGTTTTAGATATTTTCTGTACTTTTAGCTTGTTATCCTCATCAGGAATAGGTAAGTCTGGTATACCTACCCTCGAGTCAGAAGTAATCTAAGATTCAAACACAGAAACATAGAAAATGTATTATTTTCAGAATAATTCAAATTTAAGCATACAATGAGGAATAAGATGCTAGATGTTTCCATGATGATAAAGCTCTAAAGAATAATTAAAAGATTCAAGTAAATAAGACAGTATTTTACTGATTGTTCTATCTTGGATGAAAGCATGTCATAAGAAATAAGCATTCCCTTTACTATGAAATTCTTCAAAACACTTTTAATCTTGGTTTAAATAGAAAAGCTATATAACTGGCCTAAGATTTCAGGTAAATGAAAAGACCTTCAAAAATCATTTTTCAGAGCTAAGTGAGGTGGCTCACACTTGTAATCTCAGCTACCCAGGAGGCTGAGGCAAGAGGATCATTTGAGGCCAAGAGTTTGAGCTCAAGACTGGTCTAGCAAGACCCTGTCTCTAAAAAAAAGAAAAGAAGAAAAAAAGCTAGGTGTGATGGCATCGGCCTGTAGTCCCAGTTATTAGGAGGCTATGGTGGGATCGCTTAAGCTCAGCAATTCAAGGCTGCAGTTAGCTATGATCACAACGCGGCACCCTGGCTTGAGTGGTAGAGCAAGACTCTCTTAAAATCAAACAAACAAAAAAAAGTCACCTTTCTCAGTCTAGATTATAACAACAGTATATTTTTGTGCTCTACTGTCAAGATTATTAAACAAATTATTTTACACCAGGCTCATGTATTGGCTTAGTCTAAGAAATAATTCATTTGGAACAACATACCCTCCCTTTATAAAAAAGAACTTCAAGCCCAAACCAAAAAAGTCTCCCTAACATTTATAAAGAATGAAAATTCTCAAGCTTGGTTGCAACTAAATGAAAGAATAGTAGACCACAAATATGGAAACAGTGGTTTCTTTTTTACCCTAACATTTAACCTTTCTAGATTTCATTTTTCTCATTATAAAATAAATTGCACTAATAATGGCTTTCAAATCTTGCTTCTGAAGGATGCCTCAGGGTAAAAAAAAAAAAAGGTAAGATTAAACAGGTAGGAGCAGTCAGCTCCCGACTCCCACTGCCAGAACAGCAGCTCTACTTTGCAAATCCTAGATCTCTACAGAAAATTTCTGATGGGAACGGTTCAGAGTCTAACGTTTAAGTCAGCAGACTTGGTTTCCTGATCTGTAAAGTGGCATAATAATGTCTATTTCATGGAGTGGTTCTGACATTTAAATGAGAATACAAATGTCAGGGACCAAATAATCAAAAATTATGGCTAAGAATATTGATAAAAAATGTAACTTAAGAGATGATTAAAAAATGCTAATGTTTGCCTGAAAATTAGTGGGCCCAGAATACACGATTCAAAAAAATGACTTCATGAGGAAGAAAAAGGAAACTAAGTTGAAACAATGTAAAATCTAATATATTTTCTTTCAAATCAAAAAGTAAAAACAAAACAAATAACAATAAAATATGACTTTATGTATTTCTGGGAAAACAGTGATTATACATAGAGGGAAAAAAGAGAACTGACATGAAGACCATGAAAAGTAATAAAGCTGAAATGGTTTCCAGAAAAGGGAAGGTGTGCTTTTCAAAGTCGGGCAGTTTAGAAGATCTAATTCCATGGCCTAATTCTAAGAGAAAGAACAAGGTTAGACTCTAGACCAGGGTTCTCAACTAGGGACAATTTTGTCATCGAGGGGACATTTGGCAATGCTTAAAGTTATTTTTGATTATCAGAATTGAGACAGGTGCTCTTGACACCCAGCAGCTACAGGCTAAGAGATGCTGCTAAGCGATCCACAGACAGCCCCCCACAGAGAAGAATTACCTCCCCCAAATGTGAACAGGACCACTGCCCACAAGCCCTCACCTAGAGAAAACCACATTAGGATTTGGGTTCTCAAGAAAAATGCAGTTTTAGAGAATGTCAGAACTACATGAACAGGGAGCTCAGAGATTTGTCTACTTCAATTCTCTCATAGTAGAAGAGACGAAAATAAGGCTCAACAAAGTGAAAAGATTAAGCCCAGAGTCACACAGGAATCCAGTAACAATATTGATTGTATCAAGGAGTTGTGACAAAAGTAAGTGAACTCTACAAGGGCTGTCTGGAAAGTAGCCAGCCATGTATGGCTCTCATTTTTCTTTCTTTTTTTTTTTTGCTTTTTTTGAGACAGTCTCAACCTGTCACCCTAGGTAGAGTGCCATGGCGTAACCGCTCACAGCAACCTCAAACTCTTGGGCTTACGCAATTCTCTTGCCTCAGCCACCCAAGTAGCTGGGACTACAGGTGCCCGCTACAACTCCTACCTATTTTTTTTGTTGCAATTGTCATTGATGTTTTAGCTGATCCAGGCTGGGTTCGAACCCACCAGCTTCGGTGTATGTGGCCAGCACCCTACCCACTTAGCTATGGGAGCCACCTCATTTTTATTATTATGTGCCTGGATATCTTCTGGACAGCCCCCTTATATTAACTCATTTACAAAAGGTACTCAGTAAGTACCTAAGCATTGACTACATGGTAGTAACAAGTAACAGTCCCCCCACTCAAAAAAAAAACTTCCATGGAGCTTACTTTCTACAGAGGAGAAATAATAAATAATTAATACAAAATTTTGGTTGACGATAAGTTATATAAAGAAAAATAAAGCAAAGAAGGCCTGTGACCAGTAGGCCTGGCATATTCAAAGAATAACACTGAGTCCAGGGTGGCTGAACAGTGAAAGAAGAATTCAATAGGAGACAGTCAGAGAGTAATGGGAAGAAGATCAGATAAGGCCTTGTATGCCACTGTGATACTACTGGATCTTTCTTTAAATGAGACCTGAAGCCACTGGATTTTATGTAGAAGAGTGACATTATCAAGTGGTATTTATGTTAAAAGAAACCATAAGCTCGGCACCTGTGGCTCAAGTGGCTAAGCACCAGCCACATACACCTAAGGTGGCGGGTTCGAATCCAGACTGGGCCCACCAAACAACAATGACAGCTGCAACCAAAAAACAGCTGGGCGTTGTGGCGGGTGCCTGTAGTCCCAGCCACTTGGGAGGCTGAGGCAGGAGACTTGCTTGAGCCCAGGAGTTAGAGGTTGCTGTGAGCTGTCATGCCACGGCACTCTACCCAGGGGGACAGCTTGAGGGTCTGTCTCAAAAAAAAAAAAAAAGAAACCATAGCACAGTTCCTGGCACAAGACTTCATCTCCCTCAACAATCTAAAATTACCTCAACATATGTTAATATCTGTGTACTTCAAATGGTTAAGTATTCTGTTAAAGTGGACACAATAATGGGATACCCCAGGGAAAATGGGATACAGCAGAAGAAGAGATTAAGAGGAATAGCCTAGTCCCCTCAGTGAGAGCAGAAAAATGGCTGAGGAACCTTTGATCAAGAGATTGCTTTAGTCTATGTTTTACTTTATTCTAAGTAATACCTTGCATTTATTAAATATGAGGTGCATTAATTGCTTTATGTATGAAAACTGAAATATGAAACTATGAACAAAATTTAAAAATGGACAGAATTATCCAAAGTCAAAAGGATAAATTATCCTCAATGCATATTAGTCCACTTGCTTTACAGATAATTATTTATACCCTTTTTGTTTACTTGTTTTACTATTAGCTTCAAAACAAGTCCTTCTAACAGCCTAGTAGATGAAGTGAACATTTTTACAACAGGATATATTCTCTAGACATAATGAAGTCCAAGTTTACCTGTCATAGAATTATGACAAAAAGCCTCAAATAATAAAGATGAGAACAATCTATTGCCTCATTTCAACAATAGTAATCCATTTTACTTAGGTAAACCTTTTCAATTTATAAATGAAAGATGTGGAAAATAGGACCACTTTTTAAAGAACACAAAACTAATGTTCAAGAGATTAATAACTCAGTGAGCTGAACAACCAACTGCCAGGCTCTCTTCCACTTTACCATAGACATCTCAAAAATGAGCAGCTTCCTAAATACCATGTAAACCCTTGTACCTTTACAGTGTTGTGAATTTCAGAGGTCATTAGGTTTCTGGCTGCTACAATCACATCCTGGCACTTCTTGTTAGCAAAATGAGAATTGATGTTACGGGCGTATTTCAGCAAATCTGTAGTATCTCCTTTTAAAAACCTCATCTCCTTTAAGGCATTTTCAAATTCTTCAGTGGATTGTATGATCTGAGAAATACAATAAAAATAAAGAAAAGAATTATATATATAATATGTTCCATTTCAAAATTAAAATTTTAAATCCAATGTCTGAAAAAGAAGAAGGACCAAATTGGTTTTTGTTTTGTTTTTGTTTTTCAGACAAAATTTCAACCCTGTCACCCTGAGTAGAGTGCCATGGCATCACAGCTCACAGCAACCTCAAACTCTTGGGCCCAAGAGATCCTTTTGCCTCACCCTCCTGAGTAACTGCAACTATAGGCACCCGCCATGACACCTGGCTAATTATTTTCTATTTTTAATAGAGACGGAGGTGTGGGAGTGTCTTGTTCTTGCTCAGGCTGGTCTTGAACTCCTGAGCTCAGCTGATTCACCACCTTGGCCTCCCAGAGTACTAGCATAATAGGTATGAGCCACCACTGAACCCAAACGGATTATTTGAAGTTTAGAACAAATCATCAGTTACTAGTTATAAAAATATTATACATGTTTTTAGCCTTAAATTCATTTGAAAGAATACCTTCAACAGAAATTTCTGACTCTACTAAGGTGCAAAGACCTTTAAAATAAAGATATTTATTTTAGCATTCAAAGAAACACTAAAAAGCAAAAAAGTAAAATTTCAAATGATAGCTACTATAGTTGATCCAAGTATACAAGAATAAAGAAAATATACTTAATAAGAAAATTTTAAATAAAGAAAAAAAAAAAAAGAAATTTCCCCAATGAAAGAGGTAGGCAGTGAGTGCAAAACTGAAGTCAGAGAATTTGCCTCTACTCCTTTTAAAAATTTTCCTAAAGGTGTAACTAAAAAACAAAAGATCTCTAAGGTAAAAGAAAATACAACAATAGGAATGGTGTCTTAAAACCCTCTGTGATATCTCCACTCTTTTTTTTTTTTTAGAGACAGAGTCTACCCTCGGTAGGTGCTATGGCGTCATAGCTCACAGCAACCCTCAACTCCTAGGCATAGGTGATTCTCTTGCCTCAGACTCCCGAGTAGCTGGGACTACAGGTGCCTGCCACAACACCCAGCTATTTTTTGTTGCAGTTTGGCCAGGGCCAAGTTTGAATCCACCACCCTTGGTATATGGGGCCAGCACCTGACCCACTGAGCCACAGGCACCGCCCTGATAGCTCCACTCTTTACCTCTTCATATTGCTGTAACTTGCTGCTATTTGTTGGAATAGAATAAACCAAACAGTTTTTGATGAGGCACTCAGACAAGTCCTCCCAGATCACATCACCAAGCATCTCAGCCAATATAACTGTAGATGTTTTTTCCTTTTCCAGTTCAGTGCCAAGTGGTAAATCTGAATTCAAAAGAAAAGGTTTTAAACAAGAAACCATTCGCAATCCTAATATATTCCTAAGTTCCCTAGTTTTCTAGAATTCTTTAATTTTAAGATGATGGGGAAGGAAACAGCACAGATAATTCTACAGCATCTCAATTGATTGCGTGGGACAAAGCATGTCACACAATTATTATTTTATTTTCACTGCTCAAATGAATCATCTGCACTATCTTACTGCCTGTACTCTGTAACAATAAGACATTAAGCCATCTACATTATAACCATCTCGTATTAAGCAACTGATCTGATTATGACAAGTACTCAGAAGTCTTGAATTCCAATTTGAAACTAATTTAAAATCCCCCATCTTTAAAATGAATAAACACATTTCTTCATCTCTGCATAGGATCTAAGTGTTTATCCAAAGTAAAATGTCAACAAGTACCTTACTTTAAAATATAATCTATGGTCTGCCAAACAGAGTATTTCAACACTTCCCCTATAATGTATCTTATGGTGGCTTTTTTCCAACATATTTTTAAGGATATGTTTAGAATATCCTATAACTCAATTAAGTAATAAAGAATGTAGAGGGAAAAGGAATCATAGAAGAAACCAGCTATTCTGAACCTAATTCTATTCACCAAGAAAGACCTTAGGAAAAAATTTTTTTTTAAGAGACAGAGTCTCACTTTGTCACCCTCAGTAGAGTGCTATGGCATCACAGCTCACAGCAACCTCCAGCTCCTGGGCCGAGGTGACTCTCCTGCCTCAGCCTCCCTAGTAGCTGGGACTATAGATGCCTGCCACAATGCCCGGCTACTTTTTTGTTGCAGTTTGGCAGAGGCGGGGTTTGAACCGACCACCCTCAGTATATGGAGCCAGCGCCCTACTCACAGCCACAGGCGCTGCCCAAGACCTTAGGGAGTTAAGAGCCTTAGAAGAAAGTAACCATTCTCATAACCTTGAGATCCCAACAACGTCTACAGTCCAGGCCTCATCGTCCAATATGTTAACCACTAGCCACATCTTGCAGAGCATTAACATGTGACTAGTGTGACTAAGAAACTAAAAAATTTTTAAATTGTAATTAATTTAAGTTATAAAATAAAGCAGCAGTGTGTGATTATAAAGGGGCAGCACAAGGAAGCCTGTGGTGATGGAATAGTTCTATACCTTGTTAACAGTGGTCATTACATGAATCTACACGTATTGCAAAAAATCTACAAAATTGCAAAGAACTGCACATATACACATATGAATGCAAGTAAAACTGGTAAAATCTAAATCAACTCTATGAATTGTACCCATGTGGATTTCCTGGTTTCAATATTGCACTGTAGTTATGCAAGACGTTAACACTGAAGAAAAATGGGTGAGCCACCTTAAACTCCTGGGCTGTACATGAGACCTCTCTGTAGGTTCTGAATAAGGAAAATTTTTTTAAAGAAACAATGTAAAATGCCTTTCTGTTAATCACAATTCAATGTTTTGCTAGGACTACATGTCACTGTAGTCATTATTAATGTTGTGTTGGTTCACGTCAGGCACAAATGACATTTCTAATCTTTCACATAACACACTGCCAATCTAGTCAGTGTAAGGAGTTTGATTTCAATGTTTTTTTTTCCTATATGCCCTAATGTAACATTATAATGTGTTTATTTTAGTATTTTATTAATACAGCACAAGTTATGGTAATACTTATATAAATTATAATAAGTGGTTAAATTGAAATACTTATTTTAATTGTAATTGTTACCCAGTTTAAGAAAATAATGATATAAAATTTTTTTTAATTTAAAAACACAAGGCATTCGGGCAGCACCTGTGGCTGAGTAGGGCGACAGCCCCATGTATTGAGGGTGGCAGATTCAAACCCAGCCCCAGCCAAACTGCAACAAAAAAATAGCTGGGCATTCTGGCAGGTGTCTATAGTCCCCACTACTAGAGGGCTGAGGCAAGAGAATCGCTTAAGCCCAGGAGTTGGAGGTTGCTGTGAACTGTAATGTCATAGCACTCTACTGAGGGCGATAAAGTGAGATTCTGTCTCATTAAAAAAAAAAAAAAAAACACAAGGCGTTCTACTCATGTAGAATCAAGTAAGATGCAGAAACTAGTGGTACCACTGAAAGAGCAAAGGAAAAAAAGCCTGTGAGAAAATATGTCACAATTTTCACAAGGATTGGTAGCTATAATTTGCTACAACAGAGCAAAATAAAAAAGCTGTTTATTTTTTTAGAGATGGGGTCTCATTCTGTCACCCAAGTTAGTGCACCGGTGGCATCATCGCAGCTCACTGCCACCTTAAACTCCTGGGCTCTACTGCCTTAAATAGTTGGGACTACAGCTATAAGCCACCACACCCAGGTAGTTTTTCCCACCATTCTGTAGAGATTGGGGTCCTGCTATGTTGCCCAGGCTGGCCTCAAACTCCTTGCCTCATGTGATCATCCCTCCTTAGCCACCTCAAGCACTGAGATTATAGGAATGAATCACCATGGCCAGCTTAAAAAAAAATTTTTTTTAAGATAAAAGTAAGGCTGGACACAGTGGCTCATGCCTGTAATCCTACCACTCTGGGAAGCCAAAGCAAGGATTTCTTGAAATCAGGAGTTCAAGACCAGCCTGAGCAAAAGTGAGATACTTATCTCTGCTACAGACAAAAAAAATTAGCCAGGCAGGTACTGTGTACCTATAGTCTCAGCCACTTAGGAGGCTGAGGCAGGAGGATCACTTGAGCGGGAGTTTGAAGTGAGACTCTGTCTCAAAAATAGATAGACAGATATATAAAAAGTAGACAGTAAGAGAGATTTTCAGCAAATTCATCAGAAATCTGATTAAGTTTCTAGCCAAAAAAGAAGTGACAAAATTAGTTATCTGAAATCACAATTAAATGTTGAAAAAAAAATATGATTTTAAGAATCTGAGCTTCTGTTCACCAGCTATAAAATGACATGGATTCTTGCACAACAAAGAAAATCCTTTTTAGATGGAGGTAGCAAAAGAAATTATCATTTCAGTTATAAGAATTATTAATTAAGAATTATGAGGAAAAGTCTTTTTTTTAAATGTGAAAGATCTTCAATGAAATCACCACAGAATATTGTCCATAAAATATAACATCTAGTAATATTAAATATCAATTGATTTAGTTTTTTAAAATATTTTTCTTCAGCTTTAGATAATACTTTGAGTATATTTAGTCTAAAATGACTTTCAAATTTACAAAGAAATACTGTCAATTCACAGCTGAAAATCAATTTCACAGCATAGATACTTTTAATCATTTACATCTGTCAAAAAAGAATATCAGAGCAATATTTTAAAAAATTATTTTTATTACAATGTACAGTGTTTTAGTGCTATCGTAGGCTTAAAAATCTGTATTTATTGGAATTTTAAAACAAAAGACGATTGATTCCCTGACTACTTCATGCCACTCTATAATACACATTTGTTTTGTCCTAAAACAGACTCCAAAAAATTTAAAGAATACAACTATTAAAATCATTCAGTTTAGGCAGGGTGCGGTGGCTCACACCTGTAACTCTAGCACTTTGGGAGGCTGACCTGGGTGGACCACTTGAGCTCAGGAGTTCAAGACAAGCTTGAGCAAGAATGAGACCCCATCTCTACTAAAAAAAAAAAATAGAAAAATTAGCCAGGCATTGTGGCTAATGCCTGTAGTCTCAGCTACTTGGGAGGCTGAGGGAAAAGGATTTCTTGAGCCTAAGAGTTTGAGGTTGCTGTGAGCTATGATGCCATGACACTCTACCCAGGGCAACAGAGTGAGACTATGTCTGTCTCACTCTGAAAAAATGAAAAGTCATTCAGTTTATATACATGCAAACAAATCAAATTATCACTAGCTAATACACTCATTGAAAGAAACAGAAGATAATAAATACGAACTTGTGTTCTTTGCCAATGCTCATTAGTTGAGTCTGAGTTTTAGAAAGATTTACTACACTGTTATTGTTAAGATTTTCTTGAAATAAAGGCTTGCCAAATATTCAAATAATCAAAGATAAAAATGGCAAGGCACTTTATGTTTTCTTACTGATATTATATTGCACATGAAGGTATAAGTGTGTGCATATGAATTTGCCAAATACATATACAATAATTGCTTTGGACTGAATTGTGGTTCCCCTCAAAATTCTTTTTTTTGAGATAAGAGTCTTACTTTGTCACCCTGGGTAGAGTGCCATGGTGTCACGGCTCACAGCAACCTCCAGCTCTTGGGCTTAGGTGATTCTCTTACCTCAACCTCCCAAGTAGCTGGGACTACAGGTCCCAGCTATTTTTTCATCACAGTTTGGTCAGGGCCAGGTTTGAACCCGCCACCCTCAGTATATGGGGCCAGCACCCTACTCACTGAGCCACAGGTGCCGCCCCTCAAAATTCTCAGTTGTAGCCCTAACTGCCAACGTGACCCATATTTGGATATACAGGCATACTTCATTTTATTGCATTTCACTTTTCTGGGCTTTGCAGATACTACTTTTTTTTTTTTTAATTATTGAACGTTTGCAGCAACCCTGCATTAAGCCAGTCTGCTAGTATTTTTCCAACAGCATGAGTTTACTTCATGTCTCTGTCACCTTTGGTAATTCTGACAATATTTCAACCATTTTCATTATTACATTTGTTAAGGTGATCTGTGATCAGTGATCTTCAATGTTACCATTGCAATTGTTCTGATGTGCCAGGAACCATGCCCATATAAGACAGCAAACTTCATCAATAAATGTTGTGTGTCTTCTCATTGGTTCACTAACCAGCCATTCCCCAAATCCCCTCCTGTTTCCCCTTACTTCTTCCCCTCATTCTTGCTCCCATCTCCTAAGGGCCCCCTATTCCCTGAGACATAACAATATTGAATTAGGCCAACTAATAACCCTACAATGGCTTTAAGTGAAAGAAAGAGTCAAACATCTCTCACTTTATATTAAAAGGTAGAAATCATAAAGCTTAGTGATGAAGACGTGTCAAAGGCTGAAACTGGGCAAAAGCAGGCCTCTTATATCAAAGACCCAAGTTACAAAAACAAGAGAAAAGTTCTTGAAGGGAATTAAAGTGTTACTCTAGTGAATATATGAATGACCAAAAAGTAAAACCACCTAATTTATGATATGGAGAAGTTTTGGTGGTCTTTTTTTTTTTTTTTTGAGACAGAGCCTCAAGCTATCCCCCTGGGTAGAGTGCCATGGCATCACAGCTCATAGCAACCTCCAACTCCTGGGCTCAAGCGAGTCTCCTGCCTCCACCTCCCAAGTAGCTGGGACCACA
>CAUYQV010112900.1:0-23753 GCA_963574575.1 Galagoides demidoff
TACTATTAAAAATTATGAAGGCATTTAAAGGAAATGAATGTGTCAGCAAAATAGTTAAGAATGTCACAGAGAATAATTTTGAGGTCAAGCATTAACTCTTTAACATTGATTACAAGTCATCATCTTGGCTTGTCATTATCACCCACATTTTCTGGCCTTGTTTATTTTGTTTCATTATTCTTTTGAAATGGTAATTGTGGGGATAAGCATCAAGGATATCGTAGTCTTTGTTTAAACTGATTATATAATTTTTTATCTAAGATATTCTATAATAAAATTTTGTTTCTAAAGGAAAAAAAAATAGTCCAATTTGCCCAACAAGTTTAAATGGATTAAATTTGACACTTTCCACCTCTTTAAGATATTAAATGACACCAATATTATGACTCCAGTAGTTTAGAAACAATCTTTACAGCTTATATAGATGCATAGAAAATAAAAAGCCTTTATTCAACTGATGTAATTTTAAGAAATCAAGGACATTCTGTAAATTTAGGAAGTCAGCCTCCTTTTCATTTTTTGCTTCCTCAAGTGTGATACTTCTTAGAGCAGGCTAATGTCTGGAGTTCCATAATAAAAAATGGTTTCAATAGCATGAATATTATCAGTTGGGACTCTTGGGCTCTAGCTATATCAATCAATTAATTTTATTTAGACATCTATAGGAGGCTTAAACTATTGATAAAGTGGAGGAAATCCTGAGGATCAAATATAAAAACAAATATCTCTTATCAGAAAAAGAGAAAAATGTCTCACATGACATCACAGCTATCATTATTAGCCCTTGATGCACCTGACACTGGACACGTCTCTGCTGCTATCACCAGTGCATTATAGGTACGGTTTCATTTCACCACTTAGGAAGGAGCCAACCTTGAGACTTAAACCTTAGCTACCACAAGAAAAGAAGCAGGAAAATTCTGTTCTGAATTTGATAGTCAAAGATAGAGTATTTTCTCTGTATCAGTCAGAATTTGGACAGAAAAAGGAACCCATTCTAAGTATTTCAACAGGAAGAGATTTAATAAAGAGAACTAGGTGCTTGCAAAATTAGAAGGGCTTCCAGCCCAGGAAATTTTGTTAGTCTTCAGATACTTTGGATGTAGCTAAGCTGCTTTAGTCAAAAACTTTAGGAGATGACAAAAGGGACCAATGGAGTGGAAAGGGGAGGAAGGGGGAGATTACTTAATGGACACAATGTAAGGGTATATGTCAAACCTCTTGGGTGTGAGACACAACTACAAAAGGGACTCTACTTAACAAATGCAAATATTGTAACCTAGTTGTTTGTACCTTTACATTAATCTAAAATTTAAAAAAAGAGAGAAAGAAAGATTTCTAAAAAGTTTTAGGAGATTCTCATAGCTAGTAACCACATTTGCATGTCAACCCTTAAGCAGGTGATTTATGGAAAAATGCCCAATGATTTTCACAGAGACAATATGTATATACAAAATGGGGAATCATTCTAAAATCAAAACATGAGTTACATGCTGAACTAAAAGACTACAGCAGGATACAAATCAAACCTCAACAAAATGAAAAGAATTGAAATTATACCTTGTATCTTCTCAGACAAGGGAAGAAAGTTGGAACTCAACTCCAAGAAAAACATTCATCCCCACACAAAGGCATGGAAATTAACCTACTGCTGAATGATAGTTGGGTCTAGGAAGAGATAAAGGATGAAATTATTAAATTCCTCAAACATAACAACAATGAAACTATAAGTTACCAAAAGCAGTCTTGACAGGTAAATGTATTGCATTAGATACCTACATCCAAAAAGCAGAAAGAGAGTTCATCAACAAACTCATAAACCATTTTATGGAAATGGAAAAAGAAGGACATTCTAATCCTAAACCCAGCAGAAGAAAAGAAATAACCAAAATTAAATCAGAGATTAATGAAATTGAAAATAAAAGAATTGTTCAGAACATTAATGAAACAAAAAGTTGATTCTTAAAAAAATAAATAATATTGATAAAATTTTGGCCAGATCAATTAGAAACAGAAAAGTAAAATCTCGAGTAATCTCAATCAGAAATGATAAAGAAGGAATAACAACAGACGTCACAGAGGTACAAAAGATCATCTCTGAGTACTATAAGAAACTCTATGCCCAGAAATTTGGTAACGTGAAAGGAATGGATCAATATTTAGAATCATACCCTTGGCTCATCGCCTGTGGCTTAAGTGGCTAAGGCGTCAGCCACATACACCTAAGGTGGCGGGTTCGAATCCAGCCTGGGCATGCCAAACAACAATGACAGCTCCAACCGAAAAATAGCTGGGCGTTGTGGCGGGCCCCTGTGGTCCCAGCTACTTGGGAGGCGGAGGCAGGAGACTCACTTGAGCCCAGGAGTTGGAGGTTGCTGTGAGCTGTGATGCCACAGCACTCTACCCAGGGGGACAGCTTGAGGCTCTGTCTCAAAAAAAAAAAAAAAAAGAACCACATCCTCTTCCTATACTTAACCAAGAGAAATAGATCTCTTGACCAGACCAATTTCAAGCATTGAGATCGAAGAAACAGTAAAAAAGTCTCCCAACAAAACAATGCCCAGGACCAGATGGTATCACACCAGAATTCTGTCAAACCTTCAAAGAGTTGATACCCATACTGCAGAAATTATTCCAAAACATTGAGAAGGAAGGAATCATCTCCAACATGTTCTATGAAGCAAACATCACCCTGATACCAAAACCAAGAAAAGACCCAAATAAAAAGGAGAACTTCAGACCAATTTCACTAATGAACATAGATGGAAAAATTCTCGATAAAATCCTAGCCAATAGACTACAGCTACACATTAAAAAAAATTATAAATCACAATCCAGTAGGTTTTATCCCAAGGATGAAAGGCTGGTTTATTATACACAAATCCATAAATGTAATTCACCATATCAATAGAAGCAAAAACAAAGACCATATGATCTTCTCAAGAGATGCAGAAAAAGCATTTGGCAAAATTCAGCATGCTTTTCTAACAAGAACACTTAAGAATATAGGGGGCAGCGCTTGTGGCTCAAAGGAGTAAGGTGCCAGTCCTATATGCTGGAGGTGGTAGGTTCAAATCCAGCCCCGGCCAAAAATTGAAAAAAAAAAAGAATATAGGCAGAGGTGGCACATTTCTTAAAGTGATTGAAACCACCTATGACATACCACAGCTAATATTATGCTAAGTGGAGTAAAACTGAAAACTTTTCCACTTAGAACTGGAACCAGACAAGGATGTCCTCTGTCACCACTACTATTCAACATACTGCTGGTAGTCCTAGCCAATGAGAGCAGGGAAGAGAAGAAAATAAAGGTCATTCAAGAGGGGGCAGAGGAGGTCAACCTCTCACTCTTTTCTGACCATATGATCTTATACGTAGAGAACCCCAAAGACAACCACAAGACTCCTGGAAGTGATAAAAAAAAAATACAGCAATGTCCCATAGGGACATAGAGAGAGAAACCCAAAGACTCAACCACAGGACTCCTGGAAGTGATAAAAAAAATACAAAAAAAGTCTCAGGATATAAAATCAATGTCCACAAATCAGTAGCATTGTTATATGCCAGTAACAGGCAAGTTGAGAATATAATTAAAGATACAACTCCCTTCGCAGTGACTTTAAAAAAAAGAAAGAAAGAAAGAAAGAAATACCTAGGAACATACCTAATAAAAGAGGTCAAGGACCTCTACAAAGAAAATTATGAACCCTAAGAAAAGAAATAGCAAAAGATGTTAACAAATGGAGTTCATGGTTGGGAAGAATCAACATTGTTAAAATGTCTATACTTCCTGAAGCAATCTATAGATTCAATGCACTCCTCATTAAAATACCATCATCATACTTTCAAGATTTGGAAAAAATAATTTTACGGAACCAGAAGAAAACCTATATAGCCAAGGAAATTCTTAGTAATAAAAACAAAGCCAGGGGTATCACCCTACCAGACTTTAGGCTATATTACAAGTCCATAGTAATAAAAACAGCATAGTATTGGCACAAATATAGTGACAATATGTTTGGAACCAAATAGAAAACCATGAGATGAAACTAGCATCTTACAGCCCACCTGATCCAAGTTAAGAATACACATTGGGGAAAAGAATCCATATTCAATAAATGGTGGTAGAAGAACTGGATAACCACATGTAAACAAAGACTGAAACTGGACCCCGCACCTTTCTCCACTTATAAAAATTGATTCAAGATGGATAAAAATTTAAATCTAAGTCATGAAACAATAAAAATCCTGAAAGAAAGTATGGGGAAAACACTTGAAGATATTAGCCTGGAGAAAGATTTTATGAAGAAGACTTCTGTGGCAATTGCAACAACAACAAAAATGAACAAATGGGAGTTAATTAAACTGAAAAGCTTCTGTATAGCTAAGGAGACAACCACCAAAGCAAACAGACAGCCTTCAGAATGGGAAAAGATATTTGCATAGTATGAACTGGACAAAGGTTTAATAATTAGGATCTACAGAGAACACAAATTAATCAAGAAAAAAGCTAACAATCCCATCTATTACTGAGCAAGAGACATGAGTAGAACCTCCTCTAAGGAAGACAGATGAATGGCTAACAAACGTATGAAAAAGTGTTCATTGTCCCTAATTATCAGAAAAATACAAATCAGAACCACTCTAAGATATTACCTAACCCTGGTAAGATTAGCCCACATCACAAAATCCCAAAGCTGCAGGTGCTGGTGTGGATGTGGATGGGGGGGAACACTTTTACATTGTTGGTAGAACTGCAAACTAATACGGCCTCCTTGGAGAGTAGTATGAAGAATCCTCAAAGATCTCAAATTAGACCTCCCATTTGACCCCACAATCTGACTGCTAGGCATCTACCCAGAAGAAAAAAAAAAAATCATTTTATCATAAGGACATTTGCAATAGATTGTTTATCACAGCTCAATTTACAATTGCCAAGATATGGAAACAACCCAAATGCCTATCAACTCAGGAATGGATTAACAAATTTTGGTACGAGGGCACCATGAAATACTATTCATCCATAAAAAGATGGTGACCTTGCATCTTTTGTAATATCTTGAATGGAGGTGAAACACATTCCTTTTAGTAAATTATCACAAGAATAGAAAAACAATTATCCAATCTACTCAATACTAATACGAAGCCAATAGATGATCTAATGCATGCCCCAAAGGAGAAAAACTCGTTTCAATTCAACTTGGAAGGAGGAGTAGTAACAAGGGACAGGGAGGGACTTAGGGTGCTGAATGGGCATGGGGTGGGGGTGTTTGCACACTTTTTGTATCTGGGACATAACTATAAGAGGTTCTCTATCTAACAAAATCAAATATTTTACCTGCTTGTTTATACCCTAACATTAAAATAAATTTACTTTTCAAAAGAAAAAAAAAAGACCACAGCAATGCATGTCACAATGTAACACTCATTTACTTCACGTAACATGCATTTTTTTAATTGCCAGTTAATCTCTGTTTAAACTATTTTCAGACATGATCTTGTGGCACATATACCATGGCTTTGTGCAAGTACTGTTTTCTTCTATAGGTTTCATACCTGCTAAGTAAAAGCAATAGCAGCAAGAGACAGACGAATAATGTCTGGCATCTCTGTCTCTGTCCTCTTCTATCCTCTATATGCAAAAATTGCCCTTGAATCTTTGGCTACATCTTCAGTGGGGATCTGTATTCATTAAACTTTACTTCATGGTTTTCTTAAGCCAGTACTAGTCTAATTACTTAAATTGATTTTCAACTATATTGGAATTCACTCTTCTTTGTATCCAAGAATGCCCATCTGAGACAACTTCACTTTCAGTCATTCATTCATTCATTCCGAAAATACAGTCACTCTGAGCAATCCAAGTTATCATGAACCTTACTGTAGCCGGTGCCCGTAGCTCAACGGTTAGGGCACCGGCCACATACACCCAGGCTGGTGGGTTCAAACCCAGTCTGGGCCAACAATGACAACACCAACAAAAAAATAGCCAGGCATTGTGGTGGGTGCCTGTAGTCCCAGCTACTTGGGAGGCTGAGGCAAGAGAATTGTTTAAGCCCAAGCTTAATTTAAGCCTGAGAGTGAGGTTGCTGTGAGCCGTGATACGACAGCACTCTACCCAGGGCAACAGCTTGAGACTCTGTCTCAGAAAAAAAAAAAAAAATCTTACTGTAAACACCTGCGGGATTTGAAATTATCGTATTCATCCTTCTTTCACCAACATAGAGCCTAGCACGTAGTAGGCACTTAATAAATGCTTGATGAATGAATGAATGAGTGACAGAAGATTAGCTATAGCTAGGACTCCACACTGGATTGATCTCATTTTATCGTTTCATATAAATAAACCCAGATGCAAAAACATGTGACAAGTGATATAAATTCAGATTTTTCAAAATATGTCCTTTCAATTTTTGCTTTTCAGTAAATTTCTCTTATAGGTTAATTTTTTTTCTTTTTTTTAAATGTCAGTCATTTTTTTATTTCTATTCCCGACACATGTTCTGCTACGTAGGCGACTACTCCTTGTGATGAATTGCCAGGACTGAAACAAATTACTTCTTAAATTATCTACATTTTGATCTGAACATCCAGGGAGATATTTATTACTTTAAAATAAATCATTTCCAGGATGAAACTCTTTGACATCTTCTGAGATTCTAAGACCTACTGTTGCATGAGGGGGTGTGTGATGCAGCACAGCAGAGATAAGGCCTAAGATGAGATTGTATTGTGAATAAGGAGACTGGAAGCTCTCTCTGGCATCCAGCAATATTCTTTATTTTACCAAAGCTATATAGGCAATACTGCAGGTACACACAATTAATCAATAATCTTATGACTAAAGCCTTGAGCTCCAAGCCCCTATCAGCCTGGTGCCTACAGGTCTACTGATTAACCGACAATCATTCCACTAACAATATCTAAAATTATTCTTGCACTGAGTAATCAAAAACAAAACCACAAAACAAGGTTCTGGGGAAATAAGCTGTTTGAATGCTTGACCTTTAACAGACCATCTGGAGGCAGTCATTCATCTTAGGGAGTAGTTTGGAAATAGCTGACATATATACAGGTACCTGCTTGCAGGCCTGCCCCCATGAAGCTTAGGCCATTGATCACTTCTACATAATTAGGCCGTTGGCCACATATGTAGTTCTATCCAGGTTCTCTCCTTTCCAACTCACAAAAGACTTTAAACTTGCTCTCACAAAATGAAACTGTTTAAAAGTTTACTTATAGACTTTCTGCCTATACCTACCCAAGTCATTATCAATCTAATAAAATGTAAAAGATTTCCTCCAAAGTCAGATTTACAATGTGGATGATGATAAATGGCCTGTCCCTTTCACTTAGTTAATTATTATCAATTGTACTGTTGATAACAACTTTGTTTTAAGAGGTAATTTTATTTCCAAACTGGCTTGGGTACTAGCTAGGCTTAACATAAAGAAACAACATTATATATTCCCTAGTTCCTTTGATTGAACAGGTAAACTAAAATATTAGCTTATAGGGCGCAAGAACAAAAGACATTTATTTCCCTATCTCTCCCGAGGGTCACCAGGGGCAGGGATGCAGGTCTCAATTTCCAAAAATAATTTTAAACAGACAGAAAACCTCTTGCCATTTTTCAGGCCATTTCCTCTGTTACAGATTCCCCACTCTCAATTTTACATTTCCATATCTAGGGAAGAAGGGGTGGCATAGTCTCCAGCTATTTCTCGCTGAATTGAGGCCATGTTTTAGATGGGAAAGTTATATGTATGTAAACATGTCATTGTAAAACTTGTGGCAGTACATGTATAACAACAGATTATCAGGTGAAAAATCATAAGCAACAACTAGAGCAGTGAGGATTGATAGGTTGAGATGGGCTGTTATGTTGTCCATGATTCGGATACAGGCCTAGGCTAGAGAGAAACATGGAACCTGGGAGTGCAAAGCTACTGACTCTACCCTGTACCTGATCAGAGAGACCAGCTTCTGCAAAGTCACACACCAAACAAGGTTTCAGATGACCAATCTGGTGGCAAAACAAGTCAACAGAAAAGGTGATAGGTTGTGGAAATTCTCACTAAGGAGATGTCATTCCATCCTATAGACACAACAAATAATCAAATAAAAGTTAGCAAATACATCAACATCTTCCTTTTTCCCTCTCCCTAAACTGTTACTTGAGGTCCTCTAAAGGCTGCCCCCTGTACTGGGGGACTTGGGGTCCTCTTCTTTAAGGGGACACCTCACAAGGTGTGAGTCACCGAAGGCACTTCATAGGGTCATTTCCACTTTTCTGCTTTCAAGCTGCTCAGGGACCTGAAAGAGGGAAAAACACATGATGGTTAATATTTGACCCACTCGTGGACATGCTGTTTTACTCCTTTTTCTTTAATCATAGTTATATTATCACGCTTACCTCAGGGTGTTAGGAAGGGTCTCTCATAAACTATTTTAGGGACTTAATTTAAACTCGTTTCTGAGGAGCACCCTTATGAAGACAAGCTTCAATACCCTATCCCATTTTTTGGTATCAATTCCCAAATGTATGCAATTTTCATTCTAGATGTAGGACTTGGCTTATTTGCTTTGTTACCTCTAATTCTGGCTGACTGGCAGAGAAGCTGAGATGGCATTAAGATGGCAAAACTATGATGACAGTTTAGGCACATACCTCGATTAATTATACTTCTTATTTGAGATACAATAAACTAAGCTTTTAATTAAAAAGCAGATATTTCATATTTAATGACCTAAATAGAATAGCATTGTCTATTTCAATTCCAGCCTTATTAAATATTAATTGTGCTGTTACTCCTGTAATACTATTGCTTTTCCCCAAGACAACCAAACTCACTAACAAAATCAGATGAATGTATGGAGAATAAATGGCAGTAAGGGGCCCTAAAGATTTAAGATGAAAGTTCATGGTCTCTCTGTGTGTGTATATGCAATATATACCAATAACAAAAGATTAATACATGTCATATTGAGCACCTCTTGTAATTGCAGAAATCAAATGTGATATATTACAAATTTAATATAACTTTTATCCTTTCTTAAAATACACATTTTTGGGGTGCTGCCTGTGGCTCAAAGGAGTGGGGCACTGGCCCCATATGCCAGAGGTGGTGGATTCAGACCTAGCCCTGGCCAAAAACTGCAAAAAAAAAAAAAAAATATATATATATATGTATATATACACACACATATATATACATATATGCACACATATATACATATATGCACACATATATAAAGGTCTTAATGCTATTAAAATTTATATAAATGGTAGTCTGTGTAGAACAATAAACTATTCAAATTTTAAATGATTTAAGAGTAATAATTCAAATATTTAATTTAATGTTCAAAAAAATTACCTCATAAACCTTACAAGTATTAGAATTTGGTGTTAAAACCACTCTGTTCTTATAGTAACTATGTTATTTATCAGCTATTAGCCATATTTTGTATCAACAATATAACAAATGATACATTTTCAGCTATAGAGCACTTAAGATGTATATGCTTGAACTAAAATGTAGATTCCACATTATCATAAAAATAAATTCTGAGAAGTCACCTGCTTAGATCTAAATAGTGCAATTATGTTGCAACTGAAAACAATACAGTACTTAAAGATTCACTTAAAGAAAATAATCAATGTTGGAGTAAGAAATTATATATGAGTCATTCAGTACAACAAATTATCTTTCCTTTGAATTCTGTTAAGCATATTATTATCCAGATTCAAGGGAAATATACTGGGAACTACTCTTTATAGAGTTCATTCTAAGATTAAAATAATATGAACCAAAGGAAAAGAAAATAAATATCTACGGAACGCATATGAATGAGCCCATTTATAGCCATCAAACTAATCCTAAATTTTAGTCTAGAAGATGGGTAAAATGAAGGCTTTAACTTGACCTGTGACCATCCATTTGCCTTCTGACATATTAAGGAAGGAATTCAAGCTCCAAGCAAGAGGTACTAGAGTAATTATCTTTGGCTGTGGGAAAACAACAGTGAGCCTTTTACACCAAATCAAAAAATGAGTAAAGTAAAACTAGAAACAAAACATAACGCCCAAGAAACATAAAAAGACAAAACATTCAAAAGACTAATGAGAAGTTTTTCTTTCCAAAAACGCACCAAAAGAATAACTGTAAGAATATTCTAATAATGTCAAAGAAATGCTATAGCAATATGACAAGGGTCATTCCACAGCTTTATCCATGTATAATACCATGTATAATACAACCCTATGTCCCCTATATGGGATAGGAAAGAATTCTCACCTCTCTTAAATACCTAATGTCTACAATCTTTCCATTTTTACTATATCTACCTTGGGTTTGCCAAATAAGATGAATGGAAATCAAAATCAAAAAAGAAAACTTCTGAAGTTAAAATTAACTTTTAAATTTGCTTTCCATATACAGTATTTGTGTGATGTTGATGTCCTATTTAGTTAACTTAAAATATAAATGGCTAAAATATTTCTTAAAATGAAAGTTCTTTGTTAAAGAATTTGAATACATAGGATAACCCTTTCGTTGCCACTGGAAGGGAAAAAAAAGTAAAACATCTTTTTCTCTCATTATCAGTAACACCATTAGAGATGAAAAAACAGCATACATACTACATATAGAAGCATGTAAGGGAGGTTCATCATTCAACTTAAGAATAACATGTCAAATGTTGCTTTCCTATGAATACATAGGTGTTGATCAGCTATTTCCAATTTAGTGCTGAAATAAAATTAAAAAAAAATAAAAAAAGAATATCATAAGTCAATGTTTCTACTTTGAACCCCCAAATAATTATGACCTAGAAAATACTGATATGGCTTTATACAAACAATATATTTAGATAAGATGTTTTCAAGTTAAAATCAATTCCTTTCTGAATTGTAGAAAAAGAATACAGATAATTTCTTTCCATGGGAAGAACATAACAATAAAAAATGGATGATACCTACACAGATTATCTTACTAAGGCTCTGAAAGAAACTTTGGTAATTGCCCGAACTTGTCTTCTCCATTTCCTCCTTGCTCCTTCCCCTTAATACTTTTCCTAAAAATGAAAGAGCACCCTCAGCTGAGTATGTAACAGAATCTGGCCCCTTGTGCTACCCTTGTCAGGCAACTTCACCCAATTCACGTGGCACCAAATGGCAATGTTAAGCAGATGAGAACCCTCTTCCTACCTCCCCATGCCTTCAGCAGCCTCTAGGGATTCAATAAAGAAATAAAAAAAAAAAAAACAGCTGAGGCAGGTGGATTGCCTGAGCTCACAAGTTCAAGACCAGCCTGAGCCAGAGCAAGACCTCATCTCTAAAAATAGCTAGGCATTGTGGCAGGCACCTGTAGTCCCAGCTACTTGGGAGGCTGAGGCAAAAGAATCACTTGAGACCAAGATTTAGAGGTCGCTGTGAGCTAAGACTCCCAGTCCAATGGGTAGAGTGCCATGGTGACAGTGTGAGACTCTGGCTCAAAAAAAAAAAAAAAAAAAGAAAAGAAAAAGAAAAAAGAAGGAAACAAAGGAAAAAAAAAACAGTTCAGGAAAGATATAACTTAATGTGCTTATTAGAAGGAGAAAGAGAAATAGTAGGAGACAAAAATGGTTGGTGAGTAATTGAAATGTGGTGGTAAGATTTCTGTTTTGTTCACATTTTCCATATGAGGCTTGATCACTGTGAATCAGCAGCCTCAGCACATAAAATCATAAGGGAAATGTAGAAGTGTGGGTTGAAATGAAAAAAGAAAAGAAATTCAGCTCACTTGAAAAGTCGATCTCTGCAGATTGTCTCTCCCTTTTCTGCACTCAGATCTAAACTTTCCACTTTGTCTTTTTGTTTGGTGCTGGTACTATCCTATTAGGAAGCAATAATCAACTGTCAGCCTGGTTTCGTGTCTTTGAAGTAGAGGTAAGAGTGGCCTTAAGGTGACTGGGTGAATAATACATCCTTGGTAGGCACTGTAGCAACAATTTTATTTCAAAATAGAAAAGTTACCTGTAAAAGAATTTTCATTATTTTCTTCACAATGTACAAGAGAATGTAATAAAATTTTAGCAACTTGAGTTTGATTCATACGTATCGGAGTTTGCCGAGTCAACTGGTAAAGGAGGCTAAACAATAAAGTATTTGCAAGGAGGACTGAAGTGCTTTCTTGGAAAGACCTAATCCCCATGGGAGAAAGCAGCTGGCCCAAGAAGGCTGACATAATTTGACAGAGAGGAGACTTTGTTGTAAAAGTCATGCCTGGCTCCAGGAGTTGTCCCAAGAAACCCAAGGGACTTATGTCTGCATGCAGTGGAGAGCAAAAATGCTATGAATGAGAAGGAAACAGACTTTCATTAAAAGCTGTCTCAGGTATTGTATTTCTAGCAACTGAGCTGGAATTAGTCACAGAGAGAGTCCAAGGGAATGAGGGACAGAATGGTAGAACCCAAGGAAAAGCCTGATGACTGGCTGAGAAAATCAGAAAACCACAGTGCCCACAGGGATCCTAGGAAACAATTGGTAGAAGTGTGATGCTTAAAAGAGGATCAATTCTGAGCAAAATAAGTTGAATTATTTTAATACCTCTTCTGTAACAGATAAGAGGAAAGAGCATCTGTGTACAAATGCAGGTGGATGGAAATGTGTCTGGAGGCCTTATCTTCTGCTTACTTCCGTTTCCTAGGGAAGATAGGAAATTAGGCCCGCATCTGAGAGGGCATTGAGGGGCAACAAGAATGTGTGAAGTAGTCACTTAGGGTAGAAGAGGAATGAATAGAAAGGATAATATACTTGGATTCCTGGGTAGCACTAATGACCCTCTTGATGTTAGATCATGAATGAAAAGTGAACTTCTCAGTAAGTTTCAAGTCTCTTTCCACCAACCCTAAACTTCTCTGTCCCCCTGCTGATGGAGAGTAGAAGTAAAGGCAAAGGTGGTTCCAAGAAGTACGTGGAGGTCAGGAACTTCCTTTTACACCTAAGATTCCATAGAAGGAAGTATCATTTGCAGGCATTGATTTGGTGCCTCAAAGATACTATGGCAAGAGTCTCTGCAGTCCTTTTGGTTGGTCTCATTATAATTGCTATTCCTACAGCCCTTACAACTGAGTTCTAGTTTAAAAACAGAGAAAAGGAAAAGGAAAAAGATGTCTAACCTTCAATTAATGGAAATAAACTCTTGAGAGTCTCTGGGTGAAATAATTGTACTGAAGAGACATGGGCAGCCTTGAGGAAGCCTTTCTAGCAATGTTCATTAGACAGGTTTTACCAAGGACAGAAATGTCTCGTAGGACCTCTTAATATCTTCCTCTAAGAGATATGGGGAAAAAAATAATGACACAGAGCTAATGGTCTCCAGCAATAGAAGATTATCATGATTATCAAGAAGGATATAAAAATAACCAAATAAAAGAGGTAGCCTGGAAAGACAGGTGCAGGAGAGACACAGTGATTCCTTTCATTTGCATTGTCAATGCAGTGCACACAGAACATAAATGAGGTCTAGATATTCTCTCGTGCACCTGGAATCACATGAGACAATGACCTCCACAGAAGCCTAGTGAAATACATGGTAAAGGGAGAATAATCATTGAATGCTTATTGTTTTTTTGTCATGAAGCAAGCACTCACCCCAAATTGACAATCACTTCAAATTCTGTGAGCAACCTCCTGGGCAACAAGATAGATTCAAGAGCAGAAAAAAAAATCTGATAAATAGCTTTAAACAATTTTGAGGAAAATATAGCAGAAGCTTAATCTCCTAATTCAGTTATGTGCAACACCAGCTAAATATAGAGGAGGTGGGCCGGGCACGGTGGTTCACGCCTGTTGTCCCAGCATTGTGGTAGGCCAAAGCAGGTGGATTGCCTGAGCTCAGCTGAGTTCGAGACTGGCAGAAGACCTGCATGAGCTGGAGTGAGCCAGAGTGAGACCCTATCTCTACAGAAAAAAAAAAAAAAGCCAGACGTTGTAGCAGGTACCTTTAATTCCAGCTACTTGGGAAGCAAAGGGCAAGAGAATCGCTAAAGGAAGAAGGAAAAGAAATTTAAAAAAAAACAAAAAAACTTCAAACTAAGATAAAGTGAAAGCCAACTGAAATTGAAAGCAAAAATTAAAAGAAAAAAAAAAAGAAAGGAGGTGACTAGGATAACACAAAGAGGAGAAGAGTAGAATCTACTCTATAAGAACATGTACCCTGTGTGATAAGGAGAGGAATTTGCCATAACTCATCATTCAGGGAAAACTGAAGAGAACATGAAAGCTATGAAAAAAGGCACCATAGATAATTTGATAACATAATGAGTTGAAAGTGTAAGAGATGAGATTGTAGACACACAGATAAGAAAAACAAAAGCAAATATTGGTATTTCAAAAAGGATTAATTGAACCAAAAGATACAACTTAACTAAATGCTGTATATAAGTGCTGCGTGTAAAGATCTGGAAGGATGGAAGTTAAAAAAACAATTCAAAAATACACCAGGCCATATGCTAATGCAAATGAAACTCAAATCACCCTAAAAGCATCAGGTAAGTCTAAGCTCAATGTTAATAAAAAAATACTTAATAGAAAAAGTTTAATAATCAAAAAGAAGTCATTGAAGATGACAGGTGTAATTCACTTTAACAGTATACCAGTCAGAGATATTAGTAGATAAAAGAAAAAAATGCCATTGTAAATGTCAAAATAAATCTCAGAAATAGTAGTAGACTGTTAAACACTTAAGTGCTTTCTATTATCCCATGACACATGAAGTAGAGTGAAGAGTAAGTTATGAGGTGGCAGGGCCTTCCACAGCCTGAGAGACACTCAGGGAGCGACTCCAACCACTTTTGCTCCTTTTTACCTGCCAGAAGTCATGTAGCCTATGCATACTTTTCTTATAGGCAAATACATAGTTTTTCCTCTTTAAAGTTGATCTTTACCCCATTTACTAAGATTCACATCATTTAGAAACCTTGTTAAGATACTGTATAAATAAAGCTATTTCCACAGTTCAGTGATGGCCACAGCAATCAGCTCTCCAGCCCTCTTGACCCCATCAAATCTTTGTATCTTATGTGTTTTGTGTATCTTGTGTGTCTTATATCCTCATTTCATTTTCCACTCTGGTTATTTCTCCTTCCTCATGCAGTTCATGAGACTAAGGAAAGATTTATAAAGGAGGTAGAATATCTGAATAATATAACCTGAACATAAAGAATATTCCTTCTTTTGATGGATCTGTGAAGGATGGGAAAAGTAGATTATGTACTAAGTCAAGAGAAAACAAGTAATTAAATTCAAAAGATAGAACCATAACAAATTGCATTCTAAGATACCAAGGCAATTAATGATTAAATACTTTAAGAAAAAATATAAGTAAACTGAAATTTTGAAAATGATCTCTGAAAATTTGGGATAAGAAGAAAAAAATGTTTAGGATTTCTAAAGTATATGCTAACACCTAACCTAATTGACAGTCTTATATATTTTCTTGATAAATAATAATAAAGAGTGAAAATATGTGAATTAACTATTCATCTCAAAAACTTAAGAAAACTAAAATAGGGGTAGGGAGACCTACCTAAAATAGGGTAAAAAAAGAAATAAAAACTAAAATAAATCTATGGAAAGTGAAAAAATATATAAAGAATATACAAAAATAAATAATTTTGAAACAAAATGAACTGGAGCAGACATGTAAAAACAGTATCTTGAAAAAATTAGAAAAATACATGTCTCAAGCAAATAGAAAAGGAAGAATATTCCAACAGCAAACCCAGCAGAAGAAAAGAAATAACTAAAATCAGGGCAGAATTAAATGAAACTGAAAACAAAAGAAATATTCAAAAGATCAATGAATCAAAAAGTTGGTGTTTTGAAAAGGTGAATAAAATAGATAAGCCTTTGGCTAACCTAACCAGAAATAAAAGAGTAAAATCCCTAATTTCATCAATCAGAAATATTAAAGGCCAAATAACAACAGACTCCTCAGAAATGCAAAAAATCCTTAATAAATATTACCAAAAACTCATTCTCAGAAGTATGAAAATCTGAAGGAAATAGAACAATACTTGGAAACATGCCACCTTCCTAGACTTAGCCAGAAAGAAGTGGAAATGTTGAACAAGCCCATATCAAGTTTTGAAATAGCATCAACCATAAGAAATCTCCCCAGAAAGAAAAGCCCAGGACCAGATAGTTTCACATCAGAATTCTACCAAAACTTTAAAGAGGAACTAATATCTATATTACTTAACCCTTCCAAAACACTGAAAAGGAAGGAATATTCCCCAACATACTCTACAAAGCAAATATCACTCTGATCCCCAAACCAGGAAAAGCCCCAACAAGAAAAAAAATTACAGACCAATATCTCTAATGAATATTGATGCAAAAATATTCAATAAGATCCTAGAAAACAGAATCCAGCAACACATCAAATTATACATCATGACCAGATGGGTTTCATCCCAGGGTCCCAAGGCTGGTTCAATATACATAAATCTATAAATATACTACATCACATAAACAAAATAAAAAACAAATAAAAAACAAAGGCCATATGGTTCTCTCAATAGATGCAAAAAAGCTTTTGACAATATCCAGCATCCGTTCTTGATCAGAACACTTAAGAAAATAGGTATAGAAAGGACATTTCTTAAAATGATAGAGGCCATCTATAGCAAATCCACAGCCAATGTCATATTGAATGGAGTAAAATTGAAATAATTTCCACTCAGATCAGGAACCAGGCAAGGTTGCCTCTTGTCTTCACTGCTTTTTAATATGTAATGGAAGTCCTAACCATCGCAATCAGGTAAGAAAAGGTGGTCAAGGGTATCCAAATAGGATCAGAGGAGATCAAATTTTTACTCTTCGCAGATCATATGATTTTATATCTGGAAAACCCCAGGGACTCAAATACAAAACTCCTAGAAGTGATCAAGGAACACAACAGTGTCTCAGGATGCAAAATCAATACTCACAAATCTGTAGCCTTTATATATACCAACAACAGTCAAGCTGAAAAAACAGTCAAGGACTCTATTTTCTTTACAATAGGGCCAAAGAAGATGAAATATCTGGGAGTGTACCTAACAAAGGACATGAAAGATCTCTATAAAGAGAACTATAAAACTCTGAGAAAAGAAATAGCTGAAGATATTAACAAATGGAAAAATATACCATGCTGATGGCTGGGAAGAATCCACATTGTTAAAATGTCTATACTACCCAAAGCAAACTACAGATTTAATGCAATCCCTATTAAAGTACCTCTGTCATACTTTAAAGATCTGGAAAACTTAGTACTTCGTTTTATATGGAAACAGAAAAAAACCTCAAATAGCCAAGACATTACTCATAGATAAAAACAAATCAGGAGGAATCATGCTACCAGACTTCAGACTATGCTGTAAATCTATAGTGATCAAAACAGCATGGTACTAGCACAAAAATAGAGAGGTAGATGTATGAAACAGAATTGAGAACTAAGAGATGAACCCAGACACTTACCATCATTTGATCTTTGATAAGCCTATCACAAATATAAATTGAGGGAAAGATTCCCTATTTAACAAATGGTGCTGGGAGAATTGGCTGGTGACTTGTAGAATACTGAAACTGGACCCATAACTTTAACCTTTAACAAAAATTGACTCTCACTGGTTAAAGGACTTAACACATAAAACTATAAAAATCCTTGGAGAGAATGCAGGGGAAACACTTGAAGAAATTGGCCTGGGAGAATACTTTACGAGGAGGACCCCCTGAACAATTGAAGCAACATCAAAAATACAGTACTGGGATCTGATCAAACTAAAAAGCTTCTGCACTGCCAAGAACACAGTAAGTAAAGCAAGTAGACAGCCCTCAGAATGGGGGAGGATTTCTGCAGGTTATATTTCCAACAAAGGTCTAATAACTAAAACCACAGAGAACTCAAACTTATTAATAAGAAAAGAACAAGTGATCCCATTTCATTGTGGGCAAGAGACATGAACAGGAGCTTCTCTGAAGAAGACAGATGCACGATCTACAGACACATGAACAAATGCTCATCATTCTTAATCATCAGAGAAATGCAAACCAAAACCACTTTGAGAGATTATCTAACTCCTGTAAGAGTAGCCCACATCACAAAATCCCAAAACGACAGATGTTGGCACAGATGTGGAGAAAAGGGAACACTTCTGCACTGCTGGTGGAAATGCAAGCTAGTATGTTCCTTTTGGAAAGAAGTTTAGAGAATACTCAGAGATCTAAACGTAGATCTGCCATTTGATCCTACAATTCCTCTACTAGGTATATATCAAAAGACCAGAAACCACTTGGCAAAAAAGGTATTTGCATCAGATTGTTCAATGCAGCCAATTCATAACAGCCAAGTCATGGAAGAAGCCCAAGTGCCTTTCGACACATGAATGGATTAATAAGTTATGGTATATGTATACCATGGAATATTATGCAGCCTTTAAAAAAGATGGAGATTTTACCTGTTTTATGTTTACATGGATGGAGCTGGAAAATATTCTTCTTAGTAAAGTATCTCAGGAATGGAAAAAATATCCAATGTACTCAGTACTACTATAAAACCAATTTATAATCACTCACACGTTCATATGAAAAATGAATCACAACTATAGCCCAGGATGATGGAGGGAAAGGGAGGGGTTAAGAAGGGAAGGGGTGGCTCAATAGAGGGAGGGTTAATGGTGGGACCACACCTATGGAGCATATTGCAAGGGTACAGATCACATCTATCAAGTATAGAACACAAATGCCTTAACTCTGTGATTAAGTAAATGAAGTGAAAGCTATGTTAATTAGCAGGATATAAGCACTCCAATTTGTACAAATGATCAACACATTGAATCCCACAAAGGCATAAATGTATTCATGATCTAGGTATATATGACTTAATAAAAAAAAAGAAAGGAAAACACATGTCTGAGCATCAACCAGCCTCGTAAAATAAAAAGAGTGAAAAAAATATATACAAAATCAAAAAGTAGGAAGGGAATATAACCATGTGCAAAAATAGTGCCTTGAAGTTGTGATAAAAATGAATTTCACCACATGGATAATAGGTATTTTTTCTATTAATAAGAGTCAACACTGGTAGAAATCAAGAAAATGACTAGAATTGAAAAAACTACTCCTACCAAAACCAAACAAATATTAAAGTTCAAATTATTTCAAAACTAAATTTATTCAAACCTTCAAGGAGCAAGTTATACACATGCTGTTTAAACATACTGGGTAGTAGAAAAGAAAGACACCTTACACTGTAGCATAGATACCCAAATCAGAAGACATAGCACAACCCGGAAACCTGCGGGTCAATCACATTTATGAGTGTGGAGACATCAAATCTGAATAAAATATCGGGAGGCAACTCTAAGCAAATGTACCATAATGAAGCTGAATTAATTGCAGGAATGCAAATATGGTTTATTTTTAGGAAGTTTATATTTCAAAATATCATGGGAGTACAAATGTTTTGGGGTACATGGCTGCCTTTTGTAATGTTCAAATCAAGGCAATGAGTGCTCCCATCACCCAGATACTATTCATTGTACCCGTTAGGTAGGTTTTCACCCATTCCCTCCTGTCTCCTACCCCCTGATTGATTTTCATGAAGTTGTACTTCTCTGTGTGCACCTATGTGCTCATCAGTTAGTTACAATTTAATAGCAAGTACATGTGCTGTTTGTTTTTCCATTCTTTAGATAATCCACTTAGGACAATGGTCTCTAGTTCTACCCAAATTGTTGCAAAAGGGATTAATTCATCCTTCTCATAGGTGAGTAGTATCCCATGGTGTACACATACTAAATTTTATTAATCTACTCTTGAAGAAAGTAAAGTGCTACTCCAGTTAATAAGGGAGTTATAAGAAAAGGAAACAGCCTCATTACTGCTATGCAGAAAGTTTTAGTGGTCAGGATAGAAGATCAGACCAACTATCCCTTAAGTCAAACTCTAAGCCAGAACAAACACCTGACCCTCTTTGATTTTATGAGACCAAGAGAGTGAGAACGCTGCAGAAGAAATGCTTGAAGCTAGCAGAGGTGGCTTCCTCGGGTTGATGAAAGGTAGCCATCTCCATAACATAAAGGTACAAGGGGAAGCAGAAAGGGCTGATGGAGAAGCTGCAGCAAGCTATCCAGAAGATCTAGCCCGGTCACAATGGAGGTGGCGACACTAAATAGATTTTCAATGTACATGACACAACCTTCCATTGGAAGAAGATGCTATCTAGGACGTTTATAGTGGCAGCAAAGAAGTTCACGTCTGGCTTCAAAGCTTCAAAGGACAGACCTGTTAGGGGCTAAAGCAGCTGGTGATTTTAAGTTGAAACCAATTCTCATTTGCCATTCTGACAATTCTAGAACCCTTAAGAATGTTGCCAAATCTACTCTGTCTGTGCCATGTAGGTGGAACAACAAAGCCTGGATGACAGCACATCTATCGACAAGGCTGTTTACTGAACATTTTAAGCCCACTAATGAGATCTAGTGCTACTGAGACAAAAAGATTTCTTCCAAAAATATTTTCATCGACAATGCACCTGGTCACCCAAGAGCTCTGTGGGAAATGTACCAAGAGATGAATATTGTTTCATGCCTGCTAACACAACATCCTTACTGTATCCCATACATTGAAGGGTCATTTCAATTTTTAAATATTATTTAAGAAATACATTACATAAAGCTATAGGTGCCATAGACAGTCATTATTGTAATGTCTCGGGGTAAAATAAATTTTAAACCTTCTGGAAAGGGTTCACTTTACTGATTCAACTGAGAACAATTATGATTCATGGGGGGAGGTCAAAATATCAATATAACAGGAGTTTTCCAATCCTCATGGATGACTTGGAGAGATTTGAGACTCCAGAAGAGGAAGTAACTGCAGATGTGAGGGAAACATCAAAAGAACCAGACTAAGAAGTGCAAGATGTGACTGGACTGCAGTCTCACAATAAAACTTGAACAGCTAAGGAGTTGTTTCTAATGGATTAGGAAAGAAAGTGATTGCCTGAGATGGAATCTATGCCTGGTGAAGATACTATGAACATCGTTGAAATGACAGTAGAGGTTTTAAAATACTGTGTAACAGAAATGATAAAGAAGCAGCAGCAATTTGAGAATATGGACTCCAGGTTTGAAAGAAGTTCTGCTGTGAGTAAAATACTATCAAATAGTCTTGCATGCTACAGAGAAATCTTTCATGTAAGTTAGGCACAGTTGATGCAGCAAATTTCATTTTTGTTTTATTTTAAGAAATTGTCATCCCAACCTTCAGCAACCACCACTCTGATCAGTTACAGACATCTGTCCAATGACTCACTAAGGGTTCAGATGACTGTCACCATTTTTTAGTACTAAAGTATTTTTTATATTAAGGTATTACATTGTTTTTTAGACATAATACTATTGCACACTTAATAAATTACACTAAAGCAGAAACATAACTTATATATGCACAAGAAAATAAAAAAATTGCATTATTTATTTTATTGCAATATTCATTATATTACTGTGCTCTGGAACTAAAGATGCAATATCTCTAAGATATACCTGTATATGCATCATGCAGCTTAAAGTAATTAAAAATGTTTATAAATAGCAGTTGGGCATTTTATCCTTGCTCTACCTTAAATAAATTACTTAACCACTCTTGATGTCACTATCAAGATATTTTCTCAGAAGTATAATTTCCCAATATGTAATTAGTATATAGATGGAAGACTTTATTTTATTGTATGCCACATTAAAATTTAAATTTCATAACAGGAAGGAAATGTTTGAAGAAAGATCCATGTATCATTTTTATTTTTTTGTTGTTGTTGTTGCATTTTGGCCAGGGCCAGGTTTGAACCCACCACCCTCGGTATATGGGACTGGCGCCCTACTCACTGAGCCACAGGTGCTGCCCCATGCATCATTTTTAACAAATGAAGTTGTGACTCTCATTAAGATTAACTAAACCCAAAGAAGTTTTTTGTTTTTTGTTTTTTGTTTTTTTTTAGAGACAATGTAAATACAACTTGGTACACACAAAATAGAATACTGTACTTTGGTGAAAGTAGTTTAGCTTCAGTTACATGCCACAACATGAACGGATCTTGGAAATATTATAAGAAAATGTTACAGAAGAGTACATTAAGTATGATTCCATTTTATGGAATTCAAAACATGGAAAACTCAATAATATATTGTTTAGAGATACAAAAGTATATAGTAAACACTATTATGAAAAAAAAGTGGGTGATGGGTGGTGCCTGTGGCTCAAGGGAGTAGGGCACCGGCCCCATATGCCAGAGGTGGTGGGTTCAAAACCCAGCCCTGGCCAAAAACTGCAAAAAAAAAAAAAAAAAGGAAGTGGGTTATAAACACAAAATACACAACTATCTTTGCCTCTGGGTGTGGAGGGAAGACATAGGATTGTGGAAGGGCTAATGGGTTTTCCAATGTAATGGTAGAATTGTCTTAATCTAGGACACTTTAAACATATTTTACATGATTCTCTTTATACATATTCCCTTGTACATAATTTAATAAAAACCAAACTCTCTCTTCCAATTCTATATTCACTGTTCACCCCTCCATCAATACATCAATATTAAATTATTTTTAAAAAGACCATTGAAAACTATGTTTGCTATTCTTTTGTTATTATTGTTGTTGTTTATTTCAAATTAATATGAAGATACAAATTTTGAGATTACATTGTTCTCCCTTCCAAAGTAAAGTTTCAGTTGTAAAAGAACCTGTCACCCAGGGAGCATGTTATACACCCTCGCAATGTGGCCATTAGGTGAGATCCCACCAAATGCCCTTTCTCCTCACAATCATCCTCCCCTCTCCATTCTCCCTCTTCCCTTGGCCCCCATACTAGACTATATTTGTATTTTATTGTTCATATGAGCAAGTAATTATCTATATGTTGGTTTAATATTAGTATTGAATACATTGGATGTTTATTTTTCCATTCTTGAAATACTTTACTAAGATGAATCTGTTTCAGCTCTTGCACAAGAATGTTTATTGCAGCTCAGTAAATAATCACCAAGTCGTGGAAGCAATCCACATGCCCATCACCCCATGAATGGATCAACAAATTGTGGCATAGGTATACCATGGAATACTATTCAGCCATAAAAAGTGATGGAGACTTTACATCTTTTATGTTTACCTGGATAGAGTTGAAATAAAGATTTGTCTTCTTAGATGAACTGTTTTCTTAAATTTCTTTTTATTTTTAATTATTATAGATACACAACAGTTGTGTATCTTTATAAAGTACCCAGTTAACTAGATTTGATTAATTCAAATTAGATACACTTTTCTTCCTCAGGGAAGATTCATTTAATAACCTTTTACTTAGCGTCTGGCTCATGATTTCCAATATTGACACTACACTTGTATTATTGTGCACCATTAACTATGGAGTGTGATTACTTGAAGTGTCTCCTCTTTCTAGGTTTCATTTAAAATTGTATGCCTCCACATCTATATTCAGTTATTAATATTACAAAACAAAACCCTGAAGTAACAACTGAATATTTTATATATGTGATTGAATACACTTTCTGTCTTTCACCTTTTGCTCAAACCAAATAGTATGAAAGCTTTCAGTAGCTTAAGGGATTATTCATGAATATAAATTAGGTGCTTCCAATGTTATCATAGTTACTGGTTATTTTTGACAAATAAACAACTTGTTCTTATATAATCATCCCATATTCGAAGCT
>CAUYQV010112902.1:0-10823 GCA_963574575.1 Galagoides demidoff
TGGCGGGCGCCTGTGGTCCCAGCTACTTGGGAGGCAGAGGCAGGAGACTCGCTTGAGCCCAGGAGTTGGAGGTTGCTATGAGCTGTGATGCCATGGCACTCTACCCATGGGGATAGCTTGAGTCTCCGTCTCAAAAAAAAAAAAATACAATCAGATGAAAGATGGCAGCCCAGACATTCATAGTAACAGTGAAGTTACAAGGAGCAATATGAGTAAATAAAAACTACACAAGTAAGAGCCCAGTATATCTTGGATGTTTTGCTGAAGACATACGCAGATTTCATGTCCAAACAGGTAAGTAGATGTGTATGTGTGAGATGCGTAGGGAAGAAGAAGGTGAAAATCAAGGATGACATAAGTCACCAGCTTCTTCAAATAGAGAAATGATAAGAATATGATCTAAGATGGGAAAGTCTGGAAAATGAAATGACTCTGTGTTCAAATCTGCTATTAAAAAATCACAGAAGTTAAACTAAACTAATCTTCATGTATCTTCCATTCTAACATTCTAGGCATTCAAGAGCACAATAATATTTTTTAAAATAACACATATATACTTTATGGAAATAAGAAAATATGAAATTATTTACATCTTTTCATGGGATTTAAATCTCAAGAATTATAAAAGTTGACATTTATAGGTATATGTCATATCCTGGAATATTTAGCCATTTCAATCACATTTAAAATAATTTTTACTGGAGTCTGTCCCTGGCTCAGACTTCTACTCTTGAAATAGTCAGCTGAGGCATGATTCTCTCATTCATGCATCCTTAATCATCAAATGTTTCTTGGCATACAGTGAAATAAGGCTTGGAGTTACTACAGAATCTGTAACCCAACTAAGAATAATTTACATTATTTTGCTTTTCAAAATGTCCTTGGAGTCCAAAGTACTCACTAACATTCACAGTGTATCTTCACAGCATATCTTCATGGCTTATTAATGGCAGTGTGTTAGTGGTATATAATACTAATGACAATGTGGCATTAGTAGTTATAAGTACTTTGAACTAACCTACTAAATATAAAATATTTGGTTGATACATTCCATTTTGTCCCCCATCTCTTTTGTCCCTTGAGACCAATAAAAACCCAACAAATTGGATAAGGATGGAATAAATTTAACTGGCTCACCCAGAATGAAACTAGCTCAGTTAAGCAGCCACAGTCAAACACACATTGACTATCCCATTATTTAGACTTCATACAAGCACTAGACTCAATTCATAGTCTAGTTCTCTCACAATTTAGTATGAATCTGTGAGGAAAATGGTAAAGAGAACCTATTCCCCACCTTAGTAACTCACAGCTGCGTTAATATTGCAAACGCATTGTATTGCCTGGTTAGCAGAATCTGGTCAGGAAACTATAATGCTAGTAGAAATCAATTAGAGTCTATAAATCTGCATATAGTACAAAAGTACTAATTTGGATAATATTGAGCTCCCCAGAAACCTCTTCATATTAGAAAAATAGGAAACCTTCAGTACTATCATGAAATCTATTATAGCTAAATTTCAAAAGTGAGAGAAAGAGAAAATAAGGTACATCAAGGATTTCTTCATATCTTCTGGCTGTTCTTTTTAGATCGTCATCTTTCTCTGCAATTTTTTTATGTAATTGATTTGTCTCTTCTTGATGGCTTTCCAAAAGTTCAGCCTCCACCTCCTGGGCCTTATCTAATAAATAAAAATGGACATATATACACAAGAAAACACATTAGTCAAGAGATAACAATTATATCTTATTTCAGTTAAGAACTCTCACTCCAAACTAATTTTGATAAAACATAATTTCATATAAGCATTGCAAAATGCTTACTGAGACATCTAGCCCACTAGTGATCAAACGTACCCTCTTCCTGAGCAAAAGTATCCTTATAAGCTAATTAATTAGCTAATGTTTTCAGGTGTTTTCACCTGCTCCTCCTCTCTTTAAAGCAAGTCACTGCTAAGCAGCATAGGCTCCAATTAGAGAACATTCTTGGGCAAAGATCATTTCTTCTCCAGTTTAATAACTTAACTTCTTTTTTTCTTGAGACAGAGTCTTGCTCTATAACCCAAGGTAGAGTGCAGTGGCTGCATCATAATTCACTGCAACGTCAAAATCCTAGGCTCAAGCAATCCTCCTACCTCAGCCTCCTAAGTTGTTGGGGCTACACAAGTATGCCACCATGCCTGGCTAAATTTTCAATTCTTAATAGAGACAGGGTCTCTTTGTTGCCCAGGACAGTCTCATACTCTTGACCTCATGCAATCCTCCTGCCTCAGCCTCCCAGAGTGCTAGGATTACAGGTATAAGCCACCATGCCTAGACCAGAGTAATAACTTGAAGCACTTACTACATGCACAAAAAAAATAGGCTTAAATTACAGTCTCTGCTAATTGTGATTTATTCCTTACTGAATTTAAAAAATTTACTTACTGATAGTTTCTTTTATGGTCATTTCCAGTTCTTGTTCCTTTTGTGCCAGCTGTGTATTAAACTCCCTCATCAGCTGTTTTAATGTGGAATTGTGCTTCAATTCAAGATCTTCCTGCTCCTGTCTGAGTAATATAAATGTCAAGAGTTAACTGCCACACAAAGAACAAGTTGCAAAGAGTTACCTGGTCTTCAAAACAGAACATAGAGTGTGATCTCACTGGTGTGAAAAAATTTTTAAGAGTGAGAAGAGAAAGCACATGCATGCCCACATGTGCATCCTAGGACAGAAAACTTATGCAGGAATACAGAACCTATGATTACTACTAAGGAGCTGAGTAATTTTTATTTTCCACTTTAAATTTTCACCATGCATATCTATGTAATAAAAACACTATTATTAAAGTAGTAAAACAAAAAGAAAATAATTACTTGGATATGTATCTTTATAACCACAATCTTACATACAAAAAAAAAGGTTTTTCCTCTCTAAATAGACATGGAGTAACAATGCCTTTTGCCCAAATTATTTTTATTTCTTTTTATATTTAGCTTATCAGATTTATGTTTAATAGTTTGAGTAGGTGAAACTTATCCAAATTATTTAAAATAACAGCATTAGGCACCAAAAAAGGATTAAGGAGGACCACCTTTAAAATATTCATGCTGAAATAAAACTTACTTGATTTTCTCTTCCATTTCTTGTTCACATTCTTTCTTTAGTATATCCAATTCTTGCTGGTGCTCCTTTCTCAACATTCGGAGATCTTTCTGCAATCTAGCAATCTCCTTGCCCAGTTTCTGTTTCTCCCGCTCTGCCTCTGTTAACTTAAACTCCAGGTCATTGGACTGGGCTTCCACATTAGCAAGCAATTTGTGTTGAACCACATGTGATGTGGACTTTTCTTCAGTACTTTCTTCCAAAATTTCTGTGGGATTACTTTTTCCATCTATCTGTTGTTGTAAAGCCTGTAATTTCTCGTATTTTGAGGTCAACTCATTCATTTCAACTCTGTGTACTTCCTTCTCTCTTACTAAGCAGGAATCCAGTTCTTTTATCTTTTGCTCCAAGATCTGACAGTTTAGTTCTTTCTCCTGGAGAGTTTTCTGAACATTGTTAACCACATCTTCCAATTTTTGCTTTGTCTCTATGTTATTTTCAGCTCCCTCTTTTTCTACATGCTGAGATACTATCAAAGAGTATTTCTTGCTTTTTTCTTCAAGTTCTTCTTGAAGATGATCTATCATAATTTGATCCTCATGTTGCTTTAGTTCAACATGTTCTAATTTTATTAAGAGCTCTTGGTATTTGCATTGCATTTCTGAATGAGAAGAAATTGCCTCTTCTTTTTCCTGTTCTAGCTTCTGCAAAAGCATTTCTTTTTCAGTTAAATTTCTTTGCAAAACACTGATTTTCTCTTCACATGCCTTCTGCATGCAGCTTTTGGAATCTACTTCTTTTTGCTCAGTACATGCTTCCACATTTTTTGCCGATCTGGATACAACTGATATTTCTGACTGTGGTGAACTTTCCACTGATTTAAGTTTTTCTTCTAAGATACGAACTTCTCTTTCTCTATCCTGCAGTTTTGTATTTAGCTCATTCAAATGGCTTTCTGTACCTTTTTTATATTGTTGTTCTTTCTCTTCCATTTGGGATAACAACTGCTTCTTAATGGCAGCAATTTTTTGTTCAGCTTTTTTCTTCAGTTCTGCTAATTTTGCAGCACTTTCTAGCTCCAGTCTATCTTCCAGTGCCTTTAACTCCTCTTCTTTGCTTTTCACACTTGAATTTGCATGTTCCAATTCTTTCTTCTTAGTCTCAAGCTCAGCTTTTATGGAAGACACTTGCTTTTCAAGTCTTAAAACTTTTTCTTCAGCTTCTTTAATTCTGTTGTCCTTTTCTTCTCCTAATGCTTGAAAACGTTGAACTTTCTGAACCAATTCTTTCTGTTCAATATCCTTCTGTTGATTGTAATTTTTAAGAACTTCATTTAAGGACTCGATTTCATTTGTCCTCTGGGTAATATGATCCTCTAACTCCACAATTCTTGCTGTTTGAGTCTTTAACTCAGTCTCTAAGGTACACTCTTTTTTCTCCATCTTGCTCTTCTTATCTTCCATTTCACCCTTTAGACATTCAAATCTTTTATTTTGCTGATCAAGGTCTTCCTTCAGTGAATTTATCTTCTCATCCTTTTCAAGCTCTTCCTTTGTTTTTAACTCAAGCTGCATTTGCAATTCTTTAATAGTGTTTTGATACTGTGTAAATTTTGGCTGTGCTTTCTTCTTCCATTCTGAGAATTTGTTGGACCAGTGATCTACTTGCTCAAGAGCAGAAATTTTCTCTTTATTCAGAGTATCAACTTTCAAAGATAAATCCTGTACCTGCTGCAGCAATTCACATTTCTGTTCATCATACTGCCTATTGAGTGATGAAATGGCTGCTTCTTTTTCAGTTAGGCTGATGCTATTTTGAAGTTGAGTGTTCAAATCAGTTAGTTGTTTATTAAGATTGCTAATCTCAGATTTTTTTTCTTTAAGCTCTTCTTTCATCAATGTGACTGCATTAATGTTTTCAGATAACTCTTTCTTCAACTGTGTGATACAAGACTCTTTTTCAGAAGCAGCCTGTTGCTGATTGCCTCCTTCCTTCTGTAAAGCTTCTTTTTCTGTTACAAGACCATCAATATCAGCCTTCATGCTTTTAATTTGATTTTCTTTTTCTTCTAACTGATGGGCAGCCTGTTGAAAAGACGTATTTAGCATATTTTGCTCCTCTGTTAGTTGCTCAAGTTGTGCTTCTAATTCAGAAACTTTGCAAGTTTTAATTAACAGTGCCTCCTTAACTTTAGCTGTGTGTTGTTGACAGTGAGAAATCCTAGAGAGAACTGCATTTACTTTACTACTACTACTGTTAATCAGCTCATTTGCTTTCGCTTCCAGCATGGCTTCAGTTTTCTTACAACAAATATCTAGCTGAATTGCTAATTCCTCAGAAAGTTTTTTGAATTCCAAGGCTTTGTCTTCTAGGCTTTTGTTATTTCTTTCAAGTAAAGACTTCAAACTCTGGAGTTCTTCATCTGTGGTTTTCAACTTGTCAGTCAATTCAGAAACCTTAAGCTTATCTTTTTCTGCTAGCATCTTCAGTTCAACTAACTGCTCTTGAAGAAAAGTATTTTCCCTCAGAGAATGATTCAAATCAATCTCCAGCTTTTCAAGCTGTACTTTCAATTTAGTTTCATTTTGGGCAAGAGTATTCATATGAACACACTTCTGGTTTAATTGTTCCTGTAATTCATTTAACGTTGTACCCTGCTTAACACCCTCTTCCTTCAGCCGTGTTATTTCCTTGTTCATCTCTTCTTTTTCACACCCAAATATGAGGATCTTTTGCTTCAATTCTGCTACTTCTTGTTCTTTCTCCTGTAATTGCATTTCATGTTTTTCCTGAAGTTCTTCAGTTTGCTGATTAAGCTTCTTTTCCCAGACTGATATGACTTCATTGAGTTCTCGCTGATGAACCTCAGTAAGACTTTCTATTTGCTCCTTTTGGTTTGTTTCCAGTCTTGATACTGCATCACTGATTCCAGCTGAGTTAGCCTGTGCCATTTCCAACACTTTGGCATTGAACTGTTTTTCTTTCTGACTAAGCTCTAGAACAGTATTTTCAAGCTCTTTTTTAAGTTTGGCTTCCTGATCCAATAATTTCTTCTTGAATGTTTCTTGCATCTCCTTTGATTTCTGCTTAATTTTTTCCATCTTCTTTTCTTGATTTTTAAATTTGGTTTCATATTCCTCATGCAAAATACGAATACTGTCCTCTTTGGCTGACAATTTCTGTGTGAGTATTTGAATTTCTTTGCTTTGCCCTTCTTTCATTTGTAACATTATATTTTCCTTTTCCATCAAGATTTGCTTTATCTGTTCCTGTTCTTCATTATTATCTTTTAGTTGGGACTCATAGAGTTGTGTTAAAGTTTTTAACTTTTGCTCCATTTCACTATTCTGGTTCTGAAGTTTTTGCATTAAGTCCTGCACCTGGATTTTGTGAGAATCTAACTCAATACAAATATCTTTCTTTTGTGTTTCAACTTCAGTTACCTGCTTGGTAAGAAGAATTCTTTCTGTTTCCAAATCCAACAGCTTCTGCTGCAACTGGGACAACTGTTCCTCATATGCTTTGACTTGCTCATCTGTGGTATTCTGATAGGACTGAACGAGATCCAGCTTAGCAGATGCCTGCTGGAGTTCCCCTTCAGACCTTTTAATATCTGCCTGTAAATTTTCTATGTCAGCCTGATGCTGTTTCAAATGATTGTCTTTTTCCTTCAAGAGAAGCTCAAGTTGATTAATCTGGTCTTTCAATGTCTTCTCAGTTCTCTGGACAGACACCTCATGTTCTTTAGTGATACTGTCAACTTCCTGCTGGTGATGATTTTTCTGTTCATCCAGCTTGGCCTCTAATTCCTGTTTCATTTTGTCTGTTTCATCCTTTAAAATAGAAAGTTCCTCTTCTAGCTTATGACGGGCTTTTAATACTTCTGACAGTTCAGAAGATAATGATTCCAGTTCTGTTTGCTTCACATCAAGCTTTTCTAAAGTCTTTTCATTCATCTCTTCTATGTGGGCCTGAAAGAGAACCTCTTTGTCTTTCAACAGTGTTTCTTTTTCTTGCTCACACTTTTCTCTAAGTTTTTCCATTTCAGTCTGATGCTGTTGCTTTAAGACTTGGAGTTTCTCAGTGCAAAGGCTTTCCTGCTGATGCTGCAGGCTTTCCAATTCTTTCTTGTGTTTTTCAACCATGATTGTAATTTCTTTATTGTGCTTATTTTTTTCAGCTTCCAAATGAACAGCTAAATCTTTTGATTGATTCTTGCTTTCTTCTAAGCTTTTCTCCAAAGAACTTTCCAATTCAAGTATTCTCTGTTAATAAAAATAGATGAATTTTCTGTTAATAAAAATAGATGTATTTTTATTAAAGTACGTATTTAATTTATTAGCAGTGATATGCAGACATGATATCTGTCACCCACCTAAGATGAAAATTTAGATAAATACCTTCACGTATTATACCAAATACTAGAAAAAAAAAATTGTGTTCAATTAGTACGGGAATCACATAACAAAGTAAAGATTGTACTTTTAACACAATTCTAAGTCCAGATTCTTTCTATTTATTTGGGTAACCTTTTCAACTACCTATATTTTCAAGAATATTCTAACTAGACAGTCAAAAAAGGGATAAATCATAAAATAGATAATACTTCTGGTAAGAAGATGGAGATTTTTTTTTAGGCCTACAATAGTACTTTATTACCTAAAAGAATGTACCTAGTTTTTCTATCCCTAAATTATTTAAAGGGTTACCTTCAAAAAGACGAAATCCGTACAAATTTTACCAAAGATAACTATTATCTTAAATATAACCTTGGCTCAGTGCCCATAGCACAGTAGATATGGTGCCAGCCACATACATCAAAGGTGGCAGGTTCAAACCCAGCCCAGACCAGCTAAACAACTGCAATAAAAAAAATAGCTGGGCAGGCTTGGCGCCTGTGGCTCAATCGGCTAAGGCACCAGCCACATACACCTAAGGTGGCGGGTTCGAATCCAACCAAGGCCTGCCAAACAACAATGATGGCTACAACCAAAAAAAAAGCCAGGCATTGTGGCGGGCGCCTGTGGTCCCAGCAACTTGGGAGGCAGAGGCAGGAGACTCACTTGAGCCCAGGAGTTGGAGGTTGCTGTGAGCTATGCCACGGCACTCTACCCAGGGGGACAGCTTGAGGCTCTGTCTCAAAAAAAAAAAAAAAAATAGCTGGGCATTTGTGGTGGGTGCCTGTAGTCCCAGTTACTTGAGCGGCTGAGGCAAGAGAATCGCTTAAGCTAGCCAAGAATTTGAGGTTGCTGTGAGCTGTGACGCCAAGGCACTCTACCGAGGGTGACATAGTCTCAAAAAAAAAAAAAAAAAGAAAAGAAAAGAAAATATAACCTTGACTCTGAATTAAAAAAGAGTTAAGAAAGGCAGAACCATAGAATGAATGTCAGAGCTGGAAAGGTCCTGAGGAATTAATAAATCCAATCTCTTCATAGGACAAGCGAGAAAATTGTGGTACAATTAACTTACAAAGCTAACAAGCAGAAGAGCTAGTTCTCATAAGTGCCCATTTCACTCTACCATGTCATTACCTCTGTAAGTGTAGGTAATAAAAAAAACCAGTTTAGAACTATAGGTAAAAAGTATGACTATGTCTAAATCAAAGCAAAAAGATTAAAAATGTCTAAATAACAGCAGTCCATTTTCAAACTAGGTCATACCTTTCAAACACTGCTAAGGGAGCCTTAAAGATGTAAACACTGAGACATATATACAAACATGTTCATTATAGGACTACATTTAATAAGGAAAAATGCAGGAAAACTTTAAACGCAAAATGATATAACTAAACTATCACATAAGCAGAGAATGGATTATGTTCAGTACATGGCATAAAATAAAGCTATACAAGCAGGAAGGTACCAGGGCAACTGCTGCCTACAAAGTAAAGCCAATTCCTAGAGATCAAGGATGAGCAAGCAATGGAGTGGAAATGCTGTAGAACCAGAAGCAGAGTGGCTAACAAAATGTAGCCAGCTAAAGACAGAACCAGAAGTATCATGTACCAAACACAGAACCCACTATCTAAAAATGATGGTTATGTATACTGAACTCTAACCCAGGAAAACAAAAGCTTCTTTGAAACTTTATACTGTTTGGAGAGATAACAATAGTTTTCATATGCAAGTGATTCACAGAGCCAGGAACCTGAATATTATTTAAACTTACAGTTCTATAAGTCTCTGCTTCTTGCTGAAGGTCCCGAAATTTATTTTCACTCTCTGTAAGGATTGCTTTTTTCTGCAACTCTAACTCTTCCAGAGCCAAAGATTCTTGTTGTTCTTTTTCTTGGGTGAGCTTCAAATATTCTGATTGACTCTTTTCCTGTGCCAAAACCAATTAATACCACCTTAAACCCACATAAATCTTCAGCATCCCCAAAGAACTTCCACAGAAATCATTCATCTCATTCAATCTGCTCCCAGTCCTATGAGGTAGACAGTACCATCATTTGTCTTCTCCCATGCTCTATTCTGCAGAAAAGACATGGCAGCTTTTCCGGTGGGGTCTGCCCAGTTAACTACTGATAGAAAAAAATTTGTTGTAGTAAGCCCCACTATGTCTGTTATTTTCCTAGTAGTTAGAATATTTTGCTGAACACTGTGAAAGATCACACAAGTGCCACTACCTCTTCTTTATACCAGAGTATGGTATTTCAACTTTAGGTCTGGAAAGTAGATTTTAAGTTTATACAATTTGTGAGAAACACTCCATTGTAATAGAGGACCTACACTGAAACCCAAACCAAGATCAGAAGATTACTTATGAATATATGGATAAGATCAAGGAAATATCTATACAATACAGCCTATATAACTCTTTGTAGATATCTTGGCTCTACTGCCCATGAATCCTGAAAAGCTTCTCTGAATGTCCTTATTCTATATCAATATTCATATTCAAAGCATTTACTATTTTGAGAAGAAAAGCTCTGGGGAGTACTTTTAATAGTAAAGAACACACTAAAAGTTAAACTCTTAATTAAACTCCAATTAAGAAAAGTATACTTATCTATACCTATTGCTTAGGGTAGATAGCACTCCAGGAGGCCAAGGCAAGAGGATCCCTTGAGCTCAGGAGCTAGAGATCAGTCTAAGCAAGAACAAGATGCCATCACTACAAAAACTGAAAAAATTCGCCACATGGTGTGGTGGATGCCTGTAGTCCTGGTTACTCTGGACATTGAGGCAGGGAGATTGCCTGAACCCATTTTATGTGTGGCTAGGCATGGTAGCTCACGCCTATAACCCCAGTACTCTAGGAGGCTGAGGCGGGTGGATTGCTTGAGCTCATGCGTTCGAGACCAGCCTGAACAAAAGCGAGACCTTGTCTCTATTAAAAATAGAAGAACTGGCTGGGCGCCTGTAGCTCAAGTGGCTAAGGCGCCAGCCATGTACACCTAAGGTGGCAGGTTCGAATCCAGCTGGGGCCCACCAAACAACAATGACGGCTGCAACCAAAAAATAGCCAGGCGTTGTGGCGGGCGCCTGTGGTCCCAGCTACTTGGGAGGCTGAGGCAGGAGACTCGCTTGAGCCCAGGAGTTGGAGGTTGCTGTGAGCTGAGATGCCATGGCACTCAGAGTATGTATTGCGGCTCAGCGCCTGTTGCTCAATCGGCTAAGGCGCCAGCCACATACACCTAAATATAGAAGAACTGAGGCAAGAGGATCACTTGAGCCTAAGTTGGAGGTTGCTGTGAGCTATAACACTATGACACTCTACCCAGGGCAACAGATTG
>CAUYQV010112905.1:0-10750 GCA_963574575.1 Galagoides demidoff
AGGAAGCAGTTCAGGTGCTTCTGAAGCATTCTGCAGATGTTAATGCTCGAGACAAAAACTGGCAAACCCCTTTACACATAGCTGCTGCTAATAAAGCTGTAAAGTGTGCTGAAGCTTTGGTACCTCTTCTGAGTAATGTGAATGTTTCGGATCGAGCAGGGAGAACTGCATTACATCATGCAGCTTTTAGTGGGCACGGTGAGGTAGGTGATATTTAATTAGTGATTTTTTTTTTCCTTTACATCCATCTATCCCCTAGTTACAGTGACCTTCACTTTTTTAGTGATTCATCAGTTCATGGCAAAAGCAAACAAATATTTATCTTGCTAATTTTTGTCTAATTGTGCCTTTAGCAAATTCTGATGTGTTTTTCATGATTTACCTTTCTCACATTGAGAAATTTACTTAATAGATACGATACTCATTCATCAGTTTATTGTAAAAGCAGACAGAAATATCTGTCTTGCTAATTTTTGTTTTAATTTTGTCTTTAGCAAACCTCAGATGTGTTTTTCATGATTTAACTTTCTTAAATTTAGAAATTTACTTAGTAGATTAGTAGATACCTGCCCATGCACTTGAAATTCATAGTCAATCTAGAGTAACAAAGGAGAATGCTGCCAATTCTAACACAACCTAGAAAGGATGTTCTGTTATTGTAGAAAAAAATTATCTAGGACAATGAGCAATTTCACAAAGCGGAACTTTTTTTTTGGGGGGTCTCACTTTGTTGCCCTTGGTAGGGTGCGTGGTGTTATAGTTTATCAGCAACCTCAAACTCTTGGGCTCAAGTGATTCTCTTGCCTCAGGCTCCCAAGTAGCTGGGAGTACAGGCACCTACCACAACACCCGGCTATTTATTAAAGACGGGTTCTCGCTCTTGCTCAGGCTGGTCTCGAACTCGTGAGCTCAGGCAGTCTATCAGACTCAGCCTCCCAGAGTGCTGGGATAACAGGTATAAGCCACTGCGGTCCAGCCTTAAAGCAGAACTTTTGAGACCACTTTGTCTAGTCCTCCATTTTTATTGCAGAAACATAAACTGAAAGAGGTAAAGTGACATTCCCAAGATTGTGTGTCTGGGAGCTAGTGTTTTTTCAGAATGTTGTAGTCCCCCCTTATCCACAGAGATACAATCCAAGGCCTCCAGTGGATGCCTGAAATATTAGGTAGTACCAAACCCTATATATATCATTTTTTCCTGTACCTACCTATGATAAGGTTTAGTTTATAAATTAGGCATAGTGAGAGGCTGACAACAACAGTAATAAAATGGAATGGTTTAGGACAATATACTGTAATAGAAGTTACAGGAATGTGCTATGTCTGTCTGTCTCTTTCTCAAAATATCTTATTATAACTATGCTATAATCACCTATTTTCAGACCATGGTTATCTATTTAGATAGCTAAACTGCAGATAAGAGGGGGGACTACTCTACTTTTCTGCTTTTGCAACATAAAGTATCCTTGTCTCCACTGCAGTTAAGGTCCCATATATCCCTATTTGAAACCTGTATTGCCTTTACTAGTGAAGAAACATTGTACATGTGGTTAGGCATTATTATTATGGTTGGTACACTGTGAGGTAAGTGGACTATGCAGTGACTTTCAGTGTAATCATATTTAAGATACTGGCTTTGTGCTTGAATTAAGTTTAAGACATTTCAGGATGAGAATGCACTTTGCATTTTAATAACTTTTGGGGCTATGAGTAGGAATAAAAACTCTTATTGAATATTCCAGCTGTAGACTTTCCAGATTTGAGCTTGGTTAATAAAATATCAGGATACAAAGTGGCATCTTAAAAAGATACCAGTGCCTAACTTTAGTAATGCCATAGTTAACCCTTTTTTCATATTTGAAGAAAGCCTTCAATATTTAGTCTAGCTCCTTTTTACAAATGCAAAAATTCAGTGCCAGAGATATTAAGATGGGTAGTTGTCACAAGTAGTATTAATAAACAGTTCTACTTCAGGATTTTGGTGAAACTATATTTACTTTTATTCCAGATGGTCAAACTGCTTTTGTCTAGAGGTGCCAATATTAATGCTTTTGACAAGAAAGATAGACGTGCTATCCATTGGGCAGCATATATGGGTATGTACTTTTTTTTTTTTTTTTTAGAGACGATATATACTTTTAAAATTATGGTATATAAATTTACATACCAGTAAATTTACGATGTGTAAAAAGTATGGTATGTACTTCAGGAAAAATTGTGTTTCCTAAAATTATGGTATGTAAATTTAAATTTATGGTATATAAAAAGTAAAAGTACATACTGTACTTTTTACATATGTTTAGGAAAAATTGTTTTAGTTCTTGCTGTTTACATAACATTTGTCTTTCAGGGTAGTGTAAAGTTACACAGTACTTGAGTTTACTTCCCAGGTGGAACCAGCTTGATAAGTGGAGAAAGTTTGGAGCGCACTATGTCCAGTTTATCTAGATCATTAAGAATAAAATGTCTGGGCTCGGTGCCTCTGGCTCAAGTGGCTAAGGCACCAGCCACATACACCTAAGGTGGCGGGTTTGAATCCAGCCCGGACCCGCCAAACAACAATGACGGCTGCAACCAAAAAATAGCCGGGCGTTGTGGCAGGCGCCTGTGGTCCCAGCTACTTGGGAGGCTGGGGCAGGAGACTCGCTTGAGTCCAAGAGTTTGAGGTTGCTGTGAGCTGTGAAGCCATGGCACTCTACCCAGGGGATTAGCTCGAGGCTCTGTCTCAAAAAATAAAATAAAATAAAATGTCTGATTTTTTTTTTTTTTATTATGAAAAATATTCTTTATTCTGAAAGCAATGTCAGGAAAGAATACCTGAGTTCTCTAAAACCACTCGTTCCAGTTTCAAACTGCTGTTTTGGTAACATCAACAAGAAAACATAATTTAACATTGCAATTGCCTATTGAATAATTAAGATAGAAAAAATGTTGCATATACATTATTATGTTGAGCATTACATATTTTTTAAAACAGTATTTTCATTTAATCTTTTGAAGAGATGGACTACACACCTAAGTATATATTCCAGAACCATTTGGAAACATTTTTCTTCTAGCCCTGAAAATCCATACTAATGCTTTTATCTACAGTACCTGTAACCAACTCATGTTAATGTTTTGTGGCCTTAATAGTTACATAGCTTAATATATCTTAAGATGTGATGAAGTAGTTCCTTCTCTTTTGTTTATATGGCCTGAAATTACAGTTCTGCACAGTGGACATGTTTTCTCTTGGTTAAACCATAAAGTCTTCACAAAACATTCTATAGATGAAAAGAATTGGCTTCTGAAATTCAGCTTGACATACTGAACAAATATCATCCACTTCTGAAGATTGTCTCTTCCTGGCAGCGGATGTATAAAAAATACTTGTAAAACTGTCTGAAAGTTCTCAGGTGTCCAAAAAAGTCCAAAAGTTCTAATATGAGGTAGAGTAAAGCCAGCAATATTCGAAGACTCCATCTAGTTACATTACCAGTCTCCCCATAGCTTATGAGGTAACCAAACCAAACTGGTGTAGGAATTAAAGTTCAGTAGTACTGACATACTTCTTCTAAAATCATATACCAGTAACCCTTGGAATTAAAGGGCATGATGAAAGAAGGCACCAATAAAATAAGGCATTTAAGCCCATGAAGAGGAATTTCAGAATGAAGTCTGTAATTCCAGGCAATCCAGAGTACTTCCCATAAGTTCAAATAGTCCAAAGTAAGACTTTAAAAACTTAAGCTGTAATAAAGTGAGTGTGAACGAAAGGTGTAATACAAAAGAACAGAAGATCCTGATAGGAATACCAGTAACCAAGCACAATGAATCTTTGAGGACTTTTCTCTTTGAAAAACTTGATTACAGTGCTTTTATTTGTATTCATAAAAGTTGTTAGCAGCCCAATTCAAAGGGAAATTCCTGTTACATGCTGACACCTAGAATCAAAATATATGGAGGACTTTTTTGCAGCTATTTGAAGAGATAGTAGAATTCTGAGAAGGAGCTACTATGTTCTCCAGATTCCGTGGCAGTATCATCAGGCTGCCTTTCTTTAGTAGAGGAGTGACTCCATAAGCTACTATGCACACATCAGTGGGTACAGCTATGGACACCTTACCTTACATTTCTGGAGCTTGGATATTCAGAACATTCTTTAGGTGTAGAGTTTATGTGGATGTGAACATCTACAGAATGAAGACGAGAACATTCTATCAATCTTGTCTGGATACACTGTGATGCTGAGGCAGCCCCACTCCCTCCGGTTCCTGGAGGACTGTGCAGCTGGCCAGGATTAATTTACATAGTCCTTAAATGCTTTTTCTGTGATCCAGATTTCTTTGTTTGAGGGCTCTATCTCCTGTCATGACCAGGAACCTAGGGAAGCCTCAGCAACAACAGCAGAAACAGCAGCACTCACCTCCTGCCCTTGGGTCAGAGCCATCATCCGTGATCCTCAAGACCAGCAACTCTGGCCCTGTGTCTCCAGTGGCAGTGTGCTCCCCTGACATCCTCACATGCGTTGCCTCCTAGCACTGTACCTGTCTGAGAGGAGGGCATGTAGTTCCTCTCTTAGAGTCTGTGGGCTCCCAAAGGAGGGTACAGTACCTCAGAGCCCTTTATCTTCTTCTTGACCCACCTGTCATTCACCATAAGATTGTTTAGCTTTCATGAATTTATGAGTTTGAAGATTTCTATTGATGTTGAGTTCTACTTTTATTCCATGATGGTCCCAGAAGATACAAGGTGTAATTTCTATTTTGTTGAGTTTTGATTTGTCCAGAGTTCTTTGATTTGTGCCCTAAGACATGATCAATTTTGGAGGATGATCTGTGGGCTGACAAGAAGAATATATACTCAATTTCATTAGGATGAAGTATTCTGTATATGTTGGTTAAGCCCATTTACTCTAAAGTCATATTTGAGTCCCTTGTTACTTTGTGTAGTTTGTGTTTAGAGGATCTGTCCACTTCTGTCAGAGGGGTGTTGAAATCCACAGCTATTATGGAGGGAGGTACAGGGTATCACATTATTCAGATCTGTTAGGGTTCATTTTAAATATCTGGGAGCACTTAAGTTGGGTGCATAGATGATTAGGATTGAAATCCCTTCCTGTTGTATCATTCCCTTAACGAGTATATACTGTCCCATCTTTGTCTTTCCTTATTTTTGTTGACTTAAATAGAATTGTATCTGCAAATGAAATTGCAACCCCTGCTTTCTTCCAATTTCCATTTGCCTGAATTATTGCTTTCCATCCCTTCACCCTGAGTCTTGTTTTATCCTTAGAGGGTAAATGTGTTTTCTGAAGATAGCACATACTTGGCATATGCTTTTTTTATTCAGCCAGCCAGCCCATGCCTCCTTAGTGGGAAATTTAAGCCATTCATATTTATTGAGAGAGTTGACAAGTATGGTGGAGTTCTGTTCATCTTGTTTTGTGGAGATCCATTGCTTAGTTTTATCCCTTCTGCCATTGTGGAAGCCAGGCTTTGTCCTTTAATTTCTGGGTGTCTTTACTTTGCCAATACTCCATTGTGCTGGTCAGTGTAAAGAACAGGTCTGAGTACCTCCCGCAGAGCTGGTCCTGTTGTGACAAATTTCCTCAATGTTTGCATGTCAGTAAAATGTTTAATTTCTTTGTTGAAAATGAAACTTAGTTTAGCAGGATACAGAATTCTGGGCTGAAAATTGTTTTGCTTAAGGTTAAAGACAGGTGACCCTTCTCTTGTAGCTTGAAAAGTTTCATCTGAAAAGTCTGCTGTCACCTGGATATTTTTCCCTTTGTAGTTAAGAAGTTGCTCACACCTGGCTGTTTGCAGAATTTTCTTTCATTTTGACTTTGGCCAAACTAATTAACAGTATGTCCAGGAGATGCTTTGTTTGAATTGAATCATGCTGGCATTCTGAAACTATCTAGTACCTGGATTTCTTGGGTCTCTGGCAATGCTTGGGAAATTCTCTATAATGATGTCTTAAAAAGCTTCCAGGCTTTTAGGATTCTCTTCTTCTGCTTCAGGAATCCTATAATTCAAATGTTTGATCTTTTAGAGTAGTCTCATAATTCTTTCCAGGAAAGCTCTGCTTTTTTCTGCCTCTTTGAATGATTTGGTTAGGTCACAATTCTTGTCTTCAATTTCTGAGATTCTTTCTAAGGCTTTCTACTGTGTTCTGAAGCTCCTTGAATGCTTCTTTCAGTTCCTTAAGCTCTTCTATATACTTCCTAATTATATCCAGATCCTTGGTGACTTTGTCTTTAAAATTTCACTAACTTCTTGAGACAGTTTTTGGACTTGTTTTTAGATTTCTTTTTCCATTTTCTCAATTATATTCATTCATCTTATTTGCATCCATATTCTGAATTCTATTTCTGTCACTTCAATTTCTCTAGGGGTGGTATTTTCAACTGTATCTCCCTTGTCATCTCTTGCGGGAGTTAACGTGCTCTGATTTTTCATATTAACCAAGTTCTGCTAGTCTCCCCCCCCCCCAGTGTGATTTTCCATTTATTTATATATTTATTATACTTTTTAAGCTAAAATGTTAGGTTGTCTATAAGCAATCATTAAGAGATAATCTAATTGGCCACCCTTAGGCAGCAACCCAGAGACCTGTTTGGCTGCTAAAACAGACCTGGCAACTCACAAAACTCCCTTTTGAGGCTGCAGAGTGAGTCTCTGAGGGATGGCCTTGCTTTCTCCAAGTTGAGTGGGGTAGCTCTGGAGAACAGGACCTCTGGGTGAGGCTCCTAAACTGGAGAAATCTCCTAGTTACCCTGAACTGATTCTGTCTTGGTAAAAATGTCTGATTTCTTAATACTAAGTTTAATAGTTGATATCGCCGACATTTCACTTTGTCTTACTTCTTGTTTTATTCTAAAGATATAGCCTTAGTCTTTGAAATGCACCTTTGGCTTATGATTATCTTTCAAATTTTTTAAGAGCAATTTTTGTGAAACCATGGATAAGACAAAAATTTGTGTGATTTTCTAACATGAGTTCCATTGTAGAACCAATGCAGCGTAGACATCTAGAAATATCAACAAAGTATTTAGAAAGAATATAGCTAATGAACACATAGTATGTCAAAGCTTTGAACACATAGTATGTCTGGAGATTTTAATCTTGAAGATAATCCACGTAGGAGACCAAATGGATAATAATGAGCTGAAAGCAATAGTGGAAATGAATCCATCTCAACCTACAAATTAATTAATGGCAAGTTTAACATTACTGTTGCAACAGTATTGTACCATTTGAAACAAATCAGCAAGGTAAAGAAGCTGGATACATGGGTTCCATGTGAATTAAATGTCCAAAGAGACATCTTGAAGCTTGCCTTTCTTTGCTATCACAGCATAAAGGCAAACCATTTCTATGCTGTATTGTTATGTGTGATAAAAATGGATTCTTTTTGACAATGCAAGCATTTGGCATGTTGGATAAAGATGAAGTTCCAAAACATAGTCCAAAACCAAATATTCGTCAGAAAAAGGTAATAGTGTTTGTTTGGTGGTCTAGTGCTGGTGTTATTCATTACAGCTTTATGAAACCTCATCAGTGGATTACAGTGGATGTCTGCTGTAACCAGTTGGAAAATATGATAAGGGTGCTAGCAATTAAGCAGCTGAGATTGGTCAATAGAGGCAGACTAGTTCTCTTACAAGACAGTGCTTGACCACAGGTCATACGGACAGTGCTGTTCAAACTACAGAAGGTAGACTTGGAAACTCTGTCATCCACAATATTCACCAGACTTTACACCAACTGATTACTACTTGTTTCAGGCTTTGGGCCACTTATTGCAAAGAAAAATATTCATTTATCAACTGTAGAAAGGTAGGAAATGCCTTTCATGATTTCATCTCCACTTATTCTTCAGGCTTCTTCACTGCTGGCATAAACAAGCTACCATTAAGATGAGAAAACTGTCAGTAATTTAGTTGCATAATTTGATTAATTATACTGCTTTTTGTTTGAGATACAATAAACTGCACTTTTGATTCAAAATCACATTTCATAATGTAATAAAAGCTGTTTGAAATTGTTTACCTATAAAGGGAGAGACATTCCACACACAAGCCTAGGATACATAATTTAGGATTGTAATTTACAAAAAGCCCATTCTCATACCTACCTTGTTTCTATGGAAATATTAAGGTAGAAGTTATAAAAATACATTAAGAAGCCTAACAGTAATTTTATAGAAAGAATTGAGGCTTAGAATGCAGGCTTTTCTGTTGTAACATGACATATGTTCTTTAAAAATCTTAACAGTGTGGGCTTGGCATGGTAGCTTACACCTGTAATCCTAGCACTCTGGGAGGCCAAGGCAGGTGGATTCCTTGAGCTCACGAGTTCAATACCAAAAAGCATTCCCCTGTCTCTATTAAAAATAGAAAAACTGAGGCAAGAAGATCACTCTACCCAAGGGTGACAAAGTGAGACGCTGTCAAAAAAAAAAAAAAAGCTGAAAGAATTCTTCCCATTGCAGCCATGGAGCTCAGAGCATTTTCTTTTTCTGCCAAAGATTATAGTTCTGCTTTTGCTATTTTGATTCCTGTGACTAGAAAAAAATCACATAAGGACTCGCCTATTTTCTGTGTAACACCTTTCTATGAGTTACTAGTCTTTACCTGTTTTGTCTTTTCTTGTTTCTTATTTAAAGATAAAGGATTAACAGAAGAATCAATCTGCATATCAGGCATTTACATTACAATTCATAACAGTAGCAAAATTACAATTATGAAGTAGCAACAACATGGGGAACTATAAAAGGGTGGCGGCATTAGGAAGGTTGAGAACCACTGCAGTAGAAGACTATTTTGTCTATGCTGAAAATCTTTTGTTTGGTGTAGCCAGCCACCTTTATCATTGATCTTAACTAGATCTTCTGGACAACTTACAGCTTCTACATCAGCACTTGCTGCTTCACGTTGTACTTTTATGTTAGGGGAAAGCTTTTTTTCTTTTTTTTTGAGACAGAGACTCGAACTGTCACCCTGGGTAGAGTACCATGGCATCACAGCTCACAGAAACCTCCAACTCCTGGGCTCAAGCGATTCTCCTGCTTCCGCCACCCAAGTAGCTGGGACTACAGGCGCCCATCACAACGATCTCTTGGTTGCAGCCATCATAGTTTGGCGGGCCTGGGCTGGATTCGAACCCTCCAGCTCAGGTGTATGTGGCCATTCCCTTAGCTGCTTGAGTCACAGGCACCGAACCAGACAGCCTTTTTTCTTAAAACTCATGAACTAACGTCTACTAGCTTCCACTTATTTCTTCTGTAGCCTCCTTACCTCTCTTACCCTTTATAGAATTAAAGAGTTAAGGCCTTGTTCTGGATTAAGTTTTGGTGGAATATTGCAGCTGGTTTGGTCTACCCAGACCACTCAAACTTTATCATTTATGTCTTCACTGGAGCAGCACTTTTAATTTTCCTGAAGAACTTTTCCTTTGAATTCTCAATTTGGCTATGTCTTCCTCACTAAACTTTGTAAACTTTCCTCCCTAAATGGTTGTTTCTAGCTTTTGATGTAAAGTTAAAGACTTGTAACTGTTTTTCACTTGAACACTTCAAGGCCACTGTAGGATTATTAATTGGCCTAATTTCAATATTGTTTCTCAGTGAATAGGAAGGCCTAAGAGGAGAGAAACAGGTGGGAGAACAAAGCAGTTGGAATACCCAACATTTATTAAGTTCACCATGTTGTATAGGTGCTGTTCATTGTACCTTAAAACAATTACAATAGTAACATCAAAGATCACTGGTAACAAATGCAGATACAGTGGTAATGAAAAAGTTTGATATTACAAGAATTACCAAAGTATGACACAGATACACAAGGTAAACACATGTTGATTGAAGAAAAGTGTCAATACACTTGATCAACACAGGGTTGCCACAAGCCTTCAGTTTGTATTTTTAAAATAAAAACCACAGGATCAAATATCTGTGAAGTGCAACAAAACAAAATATGCCTGAATTAGACATAAAAGCTAACTTAAGAATGTATGTGTTAAAATAACCTTGGGGCAAAACACCAAAAAGATCTAGGCAAAAGGAAAATTACAAGCTTATCATTTAATAACTAATCAAATATATTATAGTTATCCCTTGGTATTTGTTATCCCTCCCATAACAAAATCTATAGGTGCTCAAGTCCCTTATATAAAATAGTGTATTATTTGCATGTAAGCTAACACATCTTCCCCATATACTTTAAATTATCTCTAGATTATTTGTAATACCTAGTATGATGTAAATAGTTGTACTGCATTTTAAATTGGTTTTTTAATTATTTTTTTCTTTTCAAATATTTTCCGTTCTGCAGTTGTTCAAATCTATAGGTGTGGAACCAGTGCACACGGAGGGCCAACTTTATATTTAATATTATTCCTATCAACATTTATGTTTTCCTTCTGTCTTCTCTCAAGTTATAGTGTGATTTACTGGTAACTTGCTGTGCATCATCTAATTAATTTACATTTCTAAATTTCTTTGAAAATTTTCTATATTATATTTAATATTTTTCATCTGCTTGTTTCTTAATTTTTTTCTGTGAAAACACATTTTTAGGTCACATTGAAGTAGTGAAATTACTTGTGGCACATGGAGCTGAAGTGACGTGCAAGGATAAGAAGTCTTACACACCTCTTCATGCAGCGGCCTCTAGTGGAATGATCAGCGTAGTCAAGTACCTTTTAGATCTTGGAGTTGATGTAGGTGTATAGATTGAACAGAATAAAATAATGGAGCATTT
>CAUYQV010112910.1:0-26483 GCA_963574575.1 Galagoides demidoff
TATGATATTACCACTGTCAAGAAAAGAAAGTCTGGCCAGGCGTTGTGGCGGGCGCCTGTGGTCCCAGCTACTTGGGAGGCAGAGGCAGGAGACTTGCTTGAGCCCAGGAGTTGGAGGTTGCTATGACCTGTGATGCCATGGCACTCTACCCAGGGGGATAGCTTGAGGCTCCGTCTCAAAAAAAAAAAAAAAAAAAAAGAAAAGAAAGTCATTTTACCAAAAGCCACTTGTACTCAAATATTGATTGCAGTACAATTTGGAATTCTGAAGATATGGAACCAACCCAGGGGCCCATCAATACATGAGTGGATCAAAAAAATGTGTGTAAATAACATGGAATACTATTCAGCTAACAAAAAATAAAAATGGTAAATGGTTAACTAATAACTCTTATAAGAACCTAGGTGGAACTGAAGGCCATTCTTCTAATTGAAGTTTTGCAAGAATGGAAAAACAATCACCACACATACTCATTATTAAATGGGGACAAATCAATGAAAACTCGTGTGCACATTTGGTAGTAAAACTCAATGGAAAGCAAACAGGTGGAAGGGGGCAGGAGGGAGGCAATAAGTTCACACCTAATGCGTACCATGCACACGATATAGGTGAGGAGCAAACGGATAGCTTTAAAATTATCAAAGCTATCAAATTATACAAAAGCCATTCATGTAACTAAAACATTTGTACCCCTGTAATATTCTGAAATAAAATAATAAATGAAATAAAAAACTTAACTACAGAAAAAAAGTATTGTACTAGAGGTCAGATGCATAAGTTTATGTGGGAATATGTGTGCAGGGCAAAAAAATAAATCTGCATAGATACGTAATAATCTGATGCTGGGGTTAGAAAAAGAGAGGAGGACAATTTTTATTTCACAGCCTCTGTGTTGTGGCAATTAATTATTTCTTCTTTTCTGAAAAAGAATTGTGTACTACTTGTATAATGACCAAGAAATTAAAAAAAAGACAGAAAGAAATATTTCTTTACAAAAAGAATGTCCAATACTCATACAAGAGAGGAGGAATGGAGTTATCGATTAATGATAAAACTTCAGACTCTTATAATGAATTGTCTGCTAGGTAAGGAGGAGCAGGTGAGAGTGGCTTATACCAACATTTCTTGGGTGACATGTTTATTCAGAGACACTTTCTTCTCTCTTCAATCTGGGTCCCTCATCTCAAAAGCTAGCAGAGTAGCAGTACTATTTTCTTGGAATGGTGCTAATTTTTAATATTGTCTTAAGAAAAAGCTCCTTAAAATCACTCTAAAGTTAATTACTCCTACTAAGTGTTGAGTACTTGAGGCCCTAAAACTACTCAAATTAAACTAAACTTTAAAATGACTAAAATACTGCTCCTGTAACTTAGAGCAATCAGAGGCAAATCAGAGAATATTTGGCATAACTTAAAGAGAATCAGATTTTGATTCAGGTGCCACAACATACATGCTTCTGTTCTCTTTTCTGAAAAATGGTATGGTAGTTGGTATAATTGGTACAAAAGGCACAGTAGGATTTTTTTCCCTCTTTAAAATGGGAATAATAGTATCATCTACCTCAAAGGGACATTTGAGGATTAAATGAGATAATGCTTAAAAGGGTTTAGCAAAGGGCCAAATAATAAGGAAGTTAGTTTAGGCTATTATTTTTGTTGCTGCTGCTGCTGTTATTTGAAGATGTTGAGAAGCTGCCAACAACACCATCTGGGACATAAATAGTCTCAGCTGAGGAAAAACACGGGTTCCCAAGCTTTGCTTCATTCAGAGTCCACCACGGTTGCAGCTTTACCCACCACCATCAGAGAGAATCCTCTGGGATACTTAGCTCAGTTCCATAGTTCTGTAAACATTTATTGGGGTGCTACTCTAAGCTAGGGACTTTTTATCTTGAGATTTACAAATGATTGAAGAGTTTCTGCAGAGCGACCATTTGAATACGTGGTATAGACCCTCTGTGGGAGCACAGCAGAGCATTTGAGAGAGACAGGGAAGTTACTTCTCTAAGCCAGCCTGCTCTTTGACCTTAACAGTACAGCCACTTTCTCAGTCTCCCATGTGTCCTTCTTAGGGCTCAGGGACAGAAGTGGGCGGGGGTCTGGGGACGAGTATCTTCTAGAATCAGTTCTTCTAGATTTCCCCCTGGCACACAACATTATGCACAGGCCCCAGCCTTCCAGGCTACCGGAGTTGTGTTGCAGGCATAGGGACTGAGTGAGCCGAACACCAGGTGGTCTGACAGGAAGAATGTTCTCTTCTCTCCTGTGTAGTTGTACTACTGGTGACCCCACAAATGAACGCTCACAGCCGCACGGCCTGGTGTTTGGTCACCACTGATATTAATTTTCTAATCTATATATTGGTGGTTCACAGAGAAAAAGCAGGAAATCGAGACAAGTGTAGAATCCTTTTGATTGCCTATGATGAAAACCCTGGAAAGCTGCAGATATTCAATATTCAGGTCAGTTTAGATGTTAGTGTGACTGGCATATCAAAATCTAATCTTAATTAAAGCCTCAGAATGATTAAGCAGGGTAGAGAAGAGACTAAAACAAGGGAATAGCAGTCTTCCTAAGAATCAAATAATTTTTCAAATACGTTTCATCTAACTACCTGTACAGAGAAATGCAAAAACGGAAGGTTACGGCGTGGGAGAGGACCAGCGTGCATTTCACGCATATGGGGAAACCTGGCATGAGTCCAGAAATGAGGAAATGTTTATTGTGTAGTTTTGTCTTTCTCTTTTGCAATTAACTCACAATTAAACATGTAATTATAATTCAGAAATGGGCAAAATGCATTCAATGGTTTTAACCATTGATAGATTTGTAAACAAAAGCAGCTGGACTAAAATTTCTTCAAAGAAATATTTATACACCAACAGTTTATCAAACTGAAAATCTGCTGATAAATCCACACACACGGACATTATGTTAATGATAATGCAACAATGATTCATTCTGTGTCTCCCCCTCGTTCACAAGGCACCAGATGTAAAGGAATAAAATTTGGGCGCACAAGGGGAAAAGACCCTTGTACTTTTCATTTCTAACCACTTTTAGGAAAGAACCATCATTATTTGGTAACCTTTTATTCCATAAGTTATATTGAATGATTTCTATTAAATCATTTCCTAAAGAGACATCAATCAAAAAAAACAAAAACAAAATAAGATTAATTCCAAACCATGGGACTTCAGGTTCCCAGCCTACTAAAACTCACTTTGTCTAAATGTTCAATATACTGTTACTTTGTTTCAACAACCTGGCAATGCAAATGGCTGTGTAATATTCTAATATAGTATTCTCAAAATTTCAAAGTTCACCAAATTTTATCACCAGGAAGCTGAAAGAAGTAATACTGATACAGGACAGGTGGCACCCCAGCCAGGTCGGCCCAGCGGAACTGGAGGACCCGCAGCCTCCGCCTTAGCAGTGTAGGTGCCGCCACAGCTGCAGAGCAACCAGCAGGCTGGAGCATAGGCAAGGACTGGGGGAAGCCTCCCTCCCCCACCAGAGGCTCCTGTAGCCAAAGGGACTGGACAACTGCTGGGGAGACCCTGGCACCTTATGTCTTCCTCTCTTTACATTTATGACTAAAAACAGAGCCCCCATTTCCTATGCCTGGGTCAATTTTGTGTAAGTTTCCTAGGCCTCAATTCTGTGAATGGACTATGTCCATTCATTAGTACATTCATTCATCTTCCCCCAGAGGACGGAACTATGTCCATTCATTAATATGTTCCTTCACCTTCCCCTAGTGGAAGGAACTGTATCCATTCATTAATACGTTCATTCACCTTCCCCCAGCGGATGGAACTGTATCCATTCATTTCCTGGCCTCAACCCATGCACCTATATATACCGCTAAACGGAGAGAGAAAAACTGAGAGAGCTTTTCTCTCCCGACTTGGGTTTTCTCTCCCTACTGGAAACTTTAGTGTTTTTGTATTCTTTTCTGTAAATAAATTCTGTCTTGCTACTGATCCTGTGGTCCCTTGATTCATTCATGGAAACGCGGAGACCAAGAACCTGAAAGTCCGGTATCTATACTAATTCATCACAGCCTTCCACATCCCTGGGGAAGAGGGAGGGAGGGATAAAAAAGTACCAACATGGTTACACTCACAGAATTGCTTCCAGAAATAAGAGAAAGGAATGATCTCACTAGCAATAAACAAAAAAATTGGGAAGCATACTAAAAAGGAAAGAATAAAAATCCAGTCTGCAGAGACCCATGGCTTAAGTATCACCAGTTCTGGGGTTCATAATATCTTTGTGATCTTGGAGAATTTACTAAATCCCTGTGCACCTCCACATGGTCAAGACTAAAAGACCAATACTCATGGATACTATCAGATTTTTCAGGTTAGACTAGCAGACTCAGAGATAAGCCTGTATTTATTTCATTTGTACTTCAGTGTATAGCAGAATCATTTCCATTTTAGAGATAAGAAAATCACACAACCCCCAAATTCACTAACCCGGTCAATTCACAATACTATGAATTGACGGGTTGATAAATGATAATGATAAATGACAAGGTAGAGGTGTGAAACTCGCCCCAGTACTTGATCCATATGCAGTAGTAGAGAAGTTCACTCTAGAGGAGAAACCCAAACACGGCCAGTGGAATCAAGGAGCAATAGTGTGGAATCTGCCAGCAACATTTCCTTGAGACTGAATAACTGAGTAAAGGACAATCAGCCATATTTTCCTAGCTTATAGATGAGGTTGTCTGAGAGCTTAGACAAAAGCTGAACCAAAACCTGATGCCTATGTATTCCAAGATCAAGAGATAGAGGTTAGTCATGAATGGAGCCAGGAAGAGCATTTTAAATAGCACTTTCTGAAATGAATGAAGAAAAACAACTTATTTAATATATCTCTGAAGAAGCCTTCCAACAGCAAATAACAAAAACAATACTAAACATGGCTCAAATCATAGGGGTACTTGCACGAGTAAGAAGAGATACAGATATGGCTCAGCAGCTCCATGAAGCTATTAGGCGCCCAGACTTTTTCTCTATATTCTGGCATCACAGTGTATTGGGTTTTTACCCCAATGACTTTTGCCTTATGTTTGCCATTTGGTTACTGTACCTCCAGCATCTCCACCAAGGAAACAAGGTATAAGAAGCAAAATATTTTCTTCTCATGAATGTTTGCCCTACTATTTTGGATAAGGAGACACAGAGAGCAGATTTTTCTTTAAATAAAGTTTGGTTAAAGGAACTAGAATTTCCAGAGTAGACTTAGACTCATATTCCCTAGAGGTAACAAGGGGGCTGGGCAAGAATCTTCACTTCCTAGGACTACAGAACTTCAGCTCACCACCCACGTCAATTCCTATAAGCTGAAAATGAAGCGTGGAGAGGCGGCTTGGTAGCCAATGAGCAGAGTCTGCCACGTGCAGTAAATATGCAACTTAAGTCGTTATCCACAGAAGATGATTCTGTTAACAAGATAAAAAATATCAATGATGTGTAAGAGGTGTATTTCAAGTCCTGAAAAAAATACTATGCATATTTAATTTCAAAGCTAAAACATTAACCAAAGTGCGGCGATTCTGTTTCATCAGTTTCAAATAAATCAATGACAGTAGTAATTAGAGATGGTGTGAATTGTTCATAGTTGTAATTCAATAGAGAAGAAATAAGAAACAACAATAAAAATAACTTTTTATTAGTCATGCTGAAGTAGCAAACCAGTGGTATGGATAATTGAAAATGGTGGATTATATGCATAGTGATGAAGTCTTAGGATATTTGCCTTACTAGAAATCATTTTGCATTCCCAAAGCATATTATCACCTGTTTATTTGACGAAGTAATCACTAAGCATCTTAGATGGAAATTTCTACAAATCTAGGTCAAAAAGAATTCTATAGTTATAATACAAGGCATAAGTAAAAGTCACCATAAAGGTAAGAGTGAGTATTTATTATGAAAAAGTGTTTTTGCTGAGCTGGGTCAATGACAAGCTGTGGAATGATGGTGGAGAATGTTAGAGAGACTTGAAGAAAATTGAGAACTTATGACTTCACTTATTATCTGGCATAATTTTTTTCATCTAGCTTTAGAAGAGTTTAGGCTCCTTTTTGCACATCATGCTTTGTTACAAAGTTAGAGAGGTCCCGTACTTTTCCTGAGTAGGTTGATGAGCACACTTCTACTCAAAGTAGAGGTATGCTAATGTTGATTGCATCACTGCTATCATTGCCCTTTCATTTTTCCTGCCTTCTCTTTGACCCACAATGGTGGGTAATGATGGTGGTGGCATTTGCTGTCTATTTTAGTTCATTTAGTAAATTATATCTTGATCTTCTGATTTTTTTATGGTAGGCACAGTTCTTATTTCCTAGTCTAGGGAGCATTATCTGCGTTATATTGTACATTCCATGAGACTGAAAATTCCTCACAGTTGTCTTTCTCAATCACTTAATTAAAGAGCCTTTACAGATAAACATGAGAATCATAATATAAATCGCTTCCGTATCTCTTTCTGTTAACTAGAACTCAATGATTCGAGTAGTTCCTGTGCATTATTCCCCTTTTTAAAAACACTTCTATTTATGATCTGATACTTGGATAAATAAATACAAGAAATAAACCAAAGAACAGAAATAGCCATTATATAGTACCTTATAATGTAGCCATTATATAGTATATTGTATAGTACATTACTGTACAGTACAAATGTAAGAAAAAGGGCAGGATTTTTGTCCTTCCTGTTCACTGTCATTTGGTTTTTGTTTGCTCTGAGATAGATTCCTGCCACATAGTTGCCAAAATACACAGATATAGTCCCTAGTTGCTCCACGAGGAGATTGGTCATAATAATCCATGGGATTCAAGAAAGACATTATACATGTATATTTTAGAAAACTCAACATAAACCACTACCATCCTGGGTGCACAAGGGTATATAATTGTCCTAGAGACAAATAAGTGAAGGATTTAGTTCTTTTGTACTCTTTCGTTAGACTCCTTTTTACATGATTTAGAAGGGAAAATAGAATTTTAAAAATAAAAGTCTTGTAAGGTCTTCTTAATAAAAACCCATGCAGATCACACTAGGCAATCACGTGAAATGAAAGCGAAATGGAAAGAAGATTAAGATATTTACAATTTGGTATCCGAACGAGAAAGTGAGGGAAATACACAAGCTTTTAAATAGGATAACTTTACACAGCAGCAGCACAAAGGCTAGGAGAAAGGCGTCTTAAAGTGTCCCTTGGCAACAATGTTCTTCTTTGCCAGAGGGCAGTTTGCCGTGGCCAAATGCTTTCTGATTTCAGTAAATCTACCTCCTCCACAATTTATGCAAGGATTTACAAAAAAGGATTAGGGAGAAAATTACCTTGAACTGATCAAGAAATGAGTCCGTTTAAACATACAGTTTTTGTTTCGTCTCTGATTGATAGAAAAAGAACAAAATAATGCCCTTTCTGGTAAAATCCCATGTAATGAAATACATAAATAAATTGTTTATGGTTTTAATGAAGTATCCAGATAATTGTAACAACAGACCAATTTCCAAAGTCTGTTATGATTGCTTACTTCAAAGGATATGGAGAGCTAAAAAGTCTGTCATAAAATGTTTCATAAGGATAAGGTATGATTACCTCCCAAATGTGTAACGCATGCCTCCAGCTTGAATAGCCTTCAGTGTTCTCCTGTTTCAGGATGTTTGTAGATTTGAGATATCCAACCTGCCTATAATTCTGTCCCTGAGTGCTGTATAGGGGAGACTTAAATACCATAATCCCCAAACATTGACCTTTTTTCCTCCCCAGGACTCAGGATCCCCACTTTGAAACAAGTTCGCCAGCAGATGTCCATGTCCAGTGTACACTAGATTTAGTCGAGGAACATAATCAAAGCAACATCATCTGTGCTTTCAAGTAGCTACTCTATAATTTAGGATATAAAAATAATATAAATAGTATAAATAAAATTACTCAAATGTGATTAAGAGCTTAACTTCATAGTATTAGTTGTCCCTTAGTTCTGAGACAGACTTTATGGCGAATTATTTACTTGACTAAATTTGGTAAGGACAGGCAGCCCAAAATATTCGCCAGAGAAGGATATTTATTTCCAATAAATGAAGAAACATACTTAGCATTTACATTGTTAATTTGAGTGTTTGACCACATATTAAAAGTAATGTGTGTGTAATATCTTATCTTAAATGTTTGCATATCATCTATTGATCTCCTACTATAGAAAATAACAATTTAACTCCCTTATATAAAACATCATATTAAAATTTCTCTTTATCTCATTTACCCAGTGTACTTATATTACTACTTTTATGGAAAAATGAACACTGGTTTTCTTTTTCTTAGAAACAGGGTCTCATTCTATTACCTAGGCTGGAATTTAGTGACACAATCATAACTCACTATAACCTAGAACTTCTGGACTCAAGTGGCTTTTTCCTCAGCCTCCTGAATAGGTGGCACACACCACCATACCTGGTTAATTTTTCTAGTTGAAGAGTCAGTTGTGGTTATGTTGTTCAAGCTGGTTTCAAACTCTTGGCTTCAAGTGATCCTCCCACCTCAGACTTCCAAAGTGCTAGGAGTGAAAAGACAAATAAAGAATTCCAAATATAGATTGTAAGAAAACTTAATGACATTTAAGAAAAAGGGGAAAACCAACACAAAGAAAACAATAAAAACAATTCAGGAAATGAAGGAACAATATACTAAAGAGATAGACATATTAAATAAAATAGAATATCTGGAAATAAAAATTAATTTAGAGAAACACACAATGCTGTGGAAAGTTTTAAATATAGTCTAGACCAAACACAGATAGAATTTCAGAGCTTAAAGGCAACTCTTTTGATTTTTATCCAGTCAGCCAAAATTAAGAAAGAAGAATAACAAAAAAATATTTGAGAAACATGGGATTATGTAAAATGTTCAATTAGAGGAATTTTAGGCATCCCTGACGATGAAAAGAGAAAAGCAAAAGGCTTGGGAAAATTTATTTGAGGGAATAATTAAGGAAAACATTTCTGGTTTTGCTAGAAACTTAGGCATTCAGATACAAGAAGCTCAGTGAACACCTGAGCAATTCATTGCAAAAGGGCATCATCAAGGCATATAGTCCTCAGCCTGGTCAAAATCACCAAGAAGGAAGAACTCTTACAAGCAGCAAGGTTAAACATCAAGTAATGTGCAAAGGAAAACCCATCAGTTGAGCATCAGACTTTAAAAGAGAAATCTTACAAGCCAGAATGGAATGGGGTTCTATCTTCAGTCTCCTTAAAGACTATAGGCAAAACACCTATATGCCTCTGGCCAAAAAAGCCACTTGAGAGAGAGTAGTGAAAAGACTTTGGGCAGGCACACTTGTAAGAAACTGAGGCAGAATCCCATGTGACCAGGTTAGTTGTGGGCCTAATATGACCAAGGCTTTTAGTCTCATTTCCAGACTGTGTTAAGGAATTAAGATTGACTTTATAAGGCCTATGAAAAAGCCTTTTGGAAAACTGGCCAGATACCCATCAGTAACCTTTTCTGATCTGTGGTAAGTGATGAAAGTCACTTGCTGATGGGTCTGGGAATGGAGTAACCTTTCCTGAAGTGTGGTAAGTGACAAAGGTCACTTGCTGATGGGTCCAGGAATGGTAATGTGCTAGGAGACCTCAAGAGAAGAGGAATTTACCCAATGCATACAGGTATCTAATGGCAAGGATGAAACCTGGGCTCTTGAAAGGCTTTTGAGAAGTCCAGCCTGAGAACTCCTTATAAAAGTCTCCAGCAAAACCCCCCCTGACTTAAGGTGTACACGGGAGCAGAGGTTTGCACACAAATTCCTGTATGCCCAAGAAGTTTCTTTATGCTTTGCTTAAAGATTCAAAATAACTGCTTCCAAATGGCAATGTCAGTAGAACAGACATTCTAATCATCTCTTTCCCCCATAGCCTCAGGCTTCATCAGATAAGAACAAAGAAAGTAATAAATGACAACATGTTCTTCATTAAGTTATGTTAAACTGGGTTATGTTGAAAGGGTTATGCTTAAAGGTGTATGTTGGGTGCATTATCAGATTACCAGGGAGGAGCTACTTATAGGGCTGATGTTCATAAAACATTTGAATGGATTAATGAGGTCATTGCTGTATAGTGCCCATGCACAAGATTGCCTATATAAACCAACAGCAAATAAAGAAAGCTCACCATTTTGCCTGAGCGAGCAGATAGTCACCTTTATTTAAAACACAATTTTGTGACATTGCTTTTCTGTGAGACCCTTCCAGCAACAAAGACGATAATTGCCAGCCAAAAATATTGTATGGCAAAGTTTCTAAGTTTCATAAATGATGAAGAAATAAAATCTTTTTCAGGCAATCAAATGGTAAGAGTTTATGAAACAATATCACACAACGTAAACAAAACAGTAAGCTATCATCCACCATGCTGAACAAAACAGCATCTTACATATCAGTACTAACACTCATTGTGAACAGTCTAAATGCCCTGCTTAAAAGAAATAGACATAGACTAGGTGAATGGAATAAAAAAAAAAAATCCAAGATTTACTGTCTTCAAGAAGCACATCCAAAACGCAAGGACTCACATGGACTCACAATAGCGAAATGAAAAAAAAAATTGTCCACACAAATGGAAAACAAAAAAGAGCAGATGTAGGGATTCGCATATTGGATAAAATAGACTTTAAAACAACAATAGTTAACAACAAGACAAAGATTATCATCATAAAGTGATAAAGGGAGCAATTCAACAAGAAGATGTAACAATTGGGTCAGCACCTGTAGCTCAGTGGCTAGGCCGCCAGCCACATACACCAGAGCTGGCAGGTTCCAATCCAGCATGGGTCTGCCAAACAACAATGACAACTACAACCAAAAAATATCCAGGCATTGTGGTGGATGCCTATAGTCCCAGCTACTTGGGAGGCTGAGACAAGAGAATTGCTTAAGCCCAAGAGTTGGAGGTTGTTGTGATCTGTGATGCCACTGCTCTCCACCCAGGGTGACAGCCTGAGAATCTGTCACAAAAAAAAAAGAAGAAGAAAAAGATGTAACAATCATAAATTAAACTGGATGTCAGCAAAGAAATAAACTGTAGCATCTTAATTGTTGGGGACTTCAACACTACCTTGAGAGGACAGATCACCAAAGCAATTAATAAGGAGATACTGAACTTAAATAAGACTCCAAAACAAAAGGGCTTAACAGACATTTACAAAACATTCTACTCAAACTATTGAATACACTTTTCTCATTAGCAAATGATATTTTCCAAGATTGATCACATCTTAGACAATGAAGTCTCAGCAAAGTAAAAAAATACATTGAATTCATACTATGCATAGTTTCAGGCCAACTGGACTAAAACTGAAAATCACAGTTTAAACACAGTTTAAACTGATGCTTAATTTTATCCTCTGTGCAATTGTGGAAACTAGGTGTTGTCCTTTAGTTTCTGGGTGTCTAGTTTGCTAGTGGTCTATTGTGATGCTCAGTGTTAAGAATAGGTTTAACTACTCCCTGCAGATGTGGTCTTGATGTGGTGAATTTTCTCAATGTTTGCATATCAGCAAAAGATTTGCTTTCTCCATTAATTTGAAGCTTCATTTAGCAGGATACAGAATTCTAGGTTGAAAATTGTTTTATTTAAGGTGTGAAGTCTGCGGTTACCCTGATGGATCTGCCCCTGTAGATCAGTTGGTGCTTACTGCTGGCTGCTTTCAGAATTTTCTTTCATCTTGACTTTGGACAGTTCATTACAATATGCCTGTGAGATGTTCTGCTTGTGTTGAGATGACCCAGGATTTGATATCCCTCTGAAAAGAGAGTTTTGGAAACTTTAGTAAAATTTGGGAAGTTTTCATTTATGGTATCTTCCAGTAGGGTTTCCATTCCTTTGGGACATTCTTTTTCCCCTTCAGGGATCCATATAATTCATGTATTGAATATTTCATGAAGTCCTGTGAATCTTTGAGTGAATGTTGTGCTTTCTCTCTCTTCTTTTATACCTCTTTAACTACCTGGTTTAGCTCATGAACTTTATCCTCTACCTCTGAGATTCTTTCTTCTCCATGGTTTAATCTATTATTGATACTTTCTATTGCACCTTTAAGTTCCCTGATAGATACCTTCACTTCCTTAAGCTTTGCCATTTTCTTTCCATACACTTCACAACTTCCATCCATTTTTTGGTTCTGTTTTCCATTTTCTCATCAATTCCCTTTATTGCCTTTACCATCCATGTTTTAAGTTACTTTTAAGTAATTTACACTACTTCTTTATAGGTAGAGTTCTCTGAAATAGCTGTCTCATGGTGCCTTGGGAGGGTTACTTGGTTTTGATTTTTTGTGGTGCCAAAATTTTTCTGATGGTTCCCCCTCATGTGTGTTTTATTCTTTTTCACTTTCTTTCCCTGCTTTTTCTCACTGCCTTCTTGGCTTTGAGTTACTTTGTCTCGGAGCTTAGGCATTTTTCCTGGTAGAAAGCCAAAAGGAAGAGAAGGGTAAGGAGTAAGCAGTGAGAAAGAGGAGGAAAAGGGAGAAAGAAAGAAAGGAAAAAAGGAGGGGTAAAGGAAAAGAATTGGAAAAAAGGAGAGAGGAAGGACAGAAAGATAGAAAAAGAGTAACAGGAGAAATGGTGTTGGCTGGTTGGGTGCTATGTCACACCTGCAACTCCAGGACTTTGGAGTGTTGGGCTGGATTGGTCTTTTGAAATCTTGAGCTCCTTGCCAGTCTGGGCAAAAGAAAGACTGCACCTGCACCAAGTATAGGAAGAGAAAGAGAAAAACATAAAATAAAGTAAAATAAAATAATATAAGGAAAAATTCTGCAGTATGTCACAGTGCAGACCTGCCAGTACTTACTTTCCAAATGCCAAAGATACAAAGACACCCTGGACCATTATCTTGTGATCTTCTTGAGCAACACCACTGTGATGACCTCCCAGTGAGACCAATGTCAGCACTCAGAGAAAAGAAAAAAAACTAAAAATACCTAAATAGAATTAAAAATACAATTATATTAGATTAAAAAAGAAATCCCCAGCAACAAAAAAAAAGAGGAAAGAAAATTTAAAAAAGCTTGACACCATGGTATTAGGAAATGGAGAATACACACTGGAAACCACACCTTAGTTTTTGAAGAGAATGGGTCTTTTCTTCTGACTTAGTTGCTTTTAGTCAGTGCCGATTAAGCCCCTGTGGGCTGAGGTCTTAAAGATCTTGCCAGAAATCTTAGGAGGCATGTCTCACAGTGTCCCCTGACAACAATTCCTGGGAGCCATTCAGCTCACCCCAAGAGAATATGTCCAAGCTCATCAGGCATGCCAGAGATAGCTATGTCTTAGCACTCAGTGGGCCATTTCTCCCACAGGACTTCCCACAATGGCAGCCCAGCTAGCAGTCAACTGGTGGGAGATCCACCATACCAGGTATTCAAACTGGTGCTTAATACCAAGTCCACCCGCTTGTCTAAAGACCTCCATGAGCTGCCATGGAGGTCTTAGACGAGTGGGCAGACTCCTTGGGCTGCAATCCAGCCCAAGATTAGAAACCTACAGGACAGCACCTTCCCATCTCCACTCCTCTGTGTGAGGGCCAGGTGGTTGGTCCCCACCCATTCCCAGACACTCGTCCTCCCTGCTGGCTCTCCTCACCTCATGACTTCCTCGCTGGCTCCTGTAGTCCACCACTGCCTGTGTGCCCCTGAAGTGATGACTCCAGGTAGTTTCTTCTGCTGGAGATAATTAGGACTTTTTTCCCCCGTGCCTTGTTGGGAGTGGACTAGTAAGAACATATTTCTAGTCTGCCATCCTAGGGTAAAATAGATCTTCAATTTTTGAAGCATAACTTATAGGATGCCTCAAAAACGGTTCTATTCGAGAACTTTAGTGTCTCAACTGAGGTCCATATGCCTGATTGCCAATGTTGTAGGAACATAGCAGGGAAAGGAGCCGGGTCACGCTGTTTGTTTATGAGAGTATTACTTACTCATAATCTTCCATGTGCAAAAATTTAGAAATTGTCTAATTCAACAATTTCAGACATTAATCTGCAGGAAAAAGAAAGTAGAAGCTGTTTCTTTATTAAGATGGCAAGTAAAATATGTGGATGTATAATTTTTTTTAATTAAAGAATATCATCTATTTCTTCTATGTGGGGCCATGAAAAAGAGCCTTCCACCAGAGCGGGCTCAGCTGTCATCCCTTCCAAGCCAACTGTAGATTCTACAGCTCCAGAGCCGATTTCTCTCAGGAGCTCCTGCCAGAACAGCTGCCCCAGCCCTTAGTTTTGCCTGTGGGAATCCAGCGTTGTTCAGCCCAGGATCTTTTTTTCTGAAGAAAACAAAAAGTCTGAACTTAACAAAAGTTTGGAAATTCAGCTCCTTTCTGTCCTAACACTAGAAAGGACTCATGAACAATGATGCCGCAGAACAGAATCTGATTTCTCGGATAGGAGTTTTTCTTCCTGTTCCTTGCAATGATACATTGAACGACCATTAACACCCGCTTATTCTTTACACTAGAGATTTGCCTGAAAATACAATATTCAGTCTGATGAAAAAACAAGACAAAAAAACTCAGAGTTCCTGAAACATTCAGGAATTCTGCAACTTTTAGTTGTTTTGATTCTGAATGGACGCCTGCAACACAAATGCTTTGGTCTCAGCTTCCTGATCAACTAAATTATATGCCATTTCTTCATCTTTTTTCCATATTCTATATCTGATTAAGACTCTTTGGAAGTATTACCTCTTTACCAGTGTGTTTTATCCTTGTGGGTTTCAATACTTTTAATAGTTTAGAATGATTTTGAAGTAGAGAACAGAATAGAGTTGACTTTTTCAGTCAAAATAGATTGACACAAACTTGGTATTTTTTTCTCCCATTTGAAACATAAGCCATTGGGCATACACCAGGGGAGAACAGTGATTTCTGAGAGATGATAAATAAGCATCCTGAGCCCTGTGATTGCCCCAGCTCGTTTACCTGTGAGAGTTTAAACTTGGAGGTGCAGGGAAAAAGCAACAATTCTAGCAACACTGTGCCCTATTGAAAATTTCTATTTTTCTTCTTTACCAGTTTTGAAAAAAATTGGTAATCAATGGGGTAGAGAATTAGTGGGTGAATGTGCAATTTATCCACACAAGATTAACATTAAGAAAGTCATTAATTATCCTCCAAAATACAAATATTTATTTATGTTTTCTTCAATTTTACATTTGTTTTATTAAAACTGAATCCTCTTAGTGGGTGAGGAGGCCGGCGATTTAACTATTACAGAATTTTACAATAACCTGAAAAGGAGATGGCTTTATCTAGTAATTATTATTTACCTTGTTTTTCTGGTGACTCTTGATTTCTCAGATAATGGTTTTAGAGTATGATTATTAATTACATCTTATACCTCCTCATGTGTAGGTGTTATATTTGCATGGAGCTCATTTTCTTCTTCGTGATGTAAAAAAGATTACATGCATGGACTCCTCAAACAGAATGTGGCTTAGTGTGTCTGGCATGATTTTTCTTTCTCACTGCAACACAGAATTTAGAAAATGTAACTATCTGTAAATGCGAAACCTATGAAGAGGGACTTGGTATATTGTTGCACACAGAAGGAATGGAGCACATTTACTGTGAACAGGTCCAGAGAAAAAGAAGACAACTTGTTTGTCCAGAGAGTTTTAGTTATGACACTTTTATTACTGGAAGGAGGTCTCCACACAGCAGAGTAGATAAGCAGAGATCATCAGAATGAATGCTAGAAAAATAATCATGAAAAAAAATTCTCAAAGTGTTCCTTCATGTGATACGTGTGTGTGTGTGTGTGTAAATCCCTGAGTCCCAGCACAGTGGAGGAATCTGCCCAAGAGGAAACAGATTATCTATAAAACTGAGTTCAAACCACATCCACAGAACCATATTGTCTTCAAACCAAACTGTTTACATTGGCGTGTTTTACATGGTAGGGAAGAGAATGGACATTGGAGCTAAACTGTCTGGTTTTAAATTGGAATTTGACCATTTATTAGCTCTGCAGGCCTTAACCTCACTCAGTGTTCTTATCTATAGAGTGGGGTGAAGTTTATTCCTACCTCACAGTTTAATGGACAGACTAAATGAGTTAATGGTACTCGTAAAACACTTAGAACAGAATCTGACATGAGTCAGTTATCAATATATCTCAACTACTTATTTTATGATGCTAATCTACATTAAAAAAAAGGGATTCAGGCAAGTACTTGCTCTGAATTTTGTTGCTCGAGGCTGAGGTATAGTTGTAACTTCATCTGAGATCCATCACTGTGTAGCCGGTATAAAAGTGAATTTTCTCAGTAAAACACGGAAATATATGCAAATAACTTGTTTTCACAATGTAAAAAGGGCACTTTTAGTCTCTGTATATTTTTTATCCTGATAGAGGAAATGGAATTGATTACATCAGGAAAGGTGCTGGCTACTTGATTCCCAAATTCTATTTGTTAAATTGGTTTTCACCATTTCGGTCATTCTTTCAAACCTTTAACAAAGTAAGTTTCTTTTTTGCTTCTTTTTGTTGTCATTCTGCAGACGGTAAATGGACCAAACTAAAGTTTCCAATGGCAACATTTGCTTCTTTATCACACAAGTAGGATCTGAGGGCTAGCAGTAAAAGCTTTATAAGCCGACTAATAGAGGAGGGAAGAGAAATGGAAAGTGTTAGAATGGTAGCATTCTGCCTTCATTTCACACTAGGATTCCAAAGGAAGAATGGAACCACAAGAATCTCCCCCTTCAACCAAGGGTCAAACAGTTTGTGCCAATCACATTTATTGTGTCCTCCAAAGCTAGGTTTTGTCTGTGTTCACAAGTGTAGATTTCCCTTATGCTAATAAGCTCATAGGATCGCGCTGGCCGATTTTCTTTTCTTCTCCTGACAATTACATTGTGATCAGTAGCATCTGTGTTACGGAGAACTGAAACCAATGCAGTACTTGCCAAATATCAGGAAACTTCTATTATTATATGTACTGAATTTAAGCTCTTTCAAGCAATGGATGATATTATTATTGTTTCTGTGGCTTGTTCCTGTTTTGGAGAGCTCAACTACAAAATTATTGGGAAATGTTTCAGGTAGCAAGCAATAACATGGTAATCCGGCTGTCACGAAGTTAGTTTCTCCAGCTGGACACTGAAGGCTTGTATTGTCCTTTGAAATGATATGCATCATTTAAAAAAGTGTCCAGAATGCAGTAGAACAAATTAGTTAATACACCCAATCCAGAAAGATGAGTTAAAAAATTTTATGTAGTTCAGTGTGAGCAAGCCGTGGTACTGGTGAGAAAATTGATTCTCAAAGCTGAAAGTGGGTCTTGTTGAAAAGGCCTGCAAGGAATACATAAAGATAGAAACTTCATCAACCTTGTATTCCTACCAAGAAAACTGGCTGGTAGCAAACGTTATGATTTCTTTTTGAAGAACGGTCATATGTGCCATAAAAATCACGTTTTGACTTTGATATTAAGGAATGTAGCAGCAGAAGAATTAAATAAGGGCTGGAATTGTTTTTTTTAGAGACTTTCTTCAATAATCTGAAGTTTGCATTTGAGTAAATTTTCTCTTTTGATTTTTTTTATTTTAGCAAAAAAATGATCCCAATAATTCATATAATTCAATGATAACCTAATGAATTTATCTAGATAGAGCTGAGGATTCTATTTTTATAAATGGCATATGAATTTCTTATAAAATTTTATGTCTTCCTCTGTATCTTGACAATAACAAGTGAAAAGTAATAACATTTTTAAAAATAGTGAATTACTAATATCTTATGAATCTCTGGGGGGTGATTCATTCTCTCATGTTGTCCTCAATTCTCTTCCATTTTAAAATTCAGTTTTATATGTGTAAGAGTTTCATATAACAATTTATGCCCTTGAGGGGAAAAAGACATTGGCTTTGGCATGCAGAAATGCAGCTTCCATAAGGTCCATGCTTACAAGAGAGTCCAAATGACCCTGGGTTGTCTCATCTGGGGTCAGCACATCTGCTTTCCCATGTAATCATGCATCTGATTTCCTTGGCTTTGTAGATCATACTAAATAGAGTTTCAAAAAAGAGTGGGTGGAATAATTTGACATTGGTCTTATTTGCACTGACTCCATTAGGGATTGTGAAATATTTGGAGCTTTTAGAGTAATCAATAAGATGTGATGATTCCAAAAGACATATCATTTATAAATAAGGAAAAAGTATGTCAACACAATTTACACTTTTTTTTTTTTTTTTTTGCCAAACACATTTTAGTCCAATTTTTTCAGGAAAATAAAAGAAAAAAATAACTTAGTGCCAGATCTACTGTAAAGAAAAGTTTAAAATATGTAAATACTGAAAATTTCATAATTTGACGGTTGGGCCTATGGAAGGCAAACAGAAAGCACATCAAATGTGCAGATGTTTAAGAGTGGAAAATAAAATAAGTTTTTTTGCACAATATCAACAATAAACCCACAGATAATTATTCTGTATGATATTATTATAGGAGAATCATAGCCTTTTGACAATGATAATATACAAAGTCTTAACTGGAGTTTGTTAGCTTGATCCTCTACAAATCCTGGATCCCATATGAACCCTCTGAAGTTTGTGAACTCTGAATAGTACAGCAGATCCTCCATAGTTGCCCTTCTCACTACACTGACCACCTCCTTACGTTGACCTAATCTTTATAGACCTGACAGGCACCAGGTTCACATATCAGTACAGTAGGCCTAGTTCCTTATGGTGACCAATTCCATATGGTGAACAGTCTGTTACTATCTCTTCGGTGGTCAACTTACAGAGATCCTACTGCAACTATAAAAATGGTTTGACATTTTATATCAAAACTTTTGACAAAAACCGTTAATGATAATGATAATTTATAAGAGGTGTTAAAAATAGTAATCAATATTTGTTAGGAACTGAGTGTGAAAGATATTTTGCCAGTGTTAAACATACACAGTAATAACTCCTCTGATGCTCACATTAGTCTTTGAGTAGCTATTGTTTTTAACCTCAATTTTACAGGTTAGGAGACAAAGGTACAAAAAGTGTTATATACAAGGCCTAAGTTTATTTGCTTACATAACAAAGCCAGACCATTATAAAGGATCATGAAATTATAAATAAACTATATTTATGCTTCCTTTCATATTTGTATTTTTATATTAAAAATAAAACTATCATGGGATCTGATCAAATCACTCCTATTTTAAAACTTTTTTTACGTTTATGAAACATTGATTTGAGCTGCCCCATTTGATGGTAATATTTTTCTAATATATGTACATTTAACATCATTATCTGATTGTTTCATGTATATATATATATATATATATAATGCAGACAGGAACACTGAAAAATTTAGAAATAATGATTATAGATTAGATTAGGAAAAATCCTATTTTATTATTTAATTGTCCCCCTTTTATTAATAGCTGTGTAATTTTAAGAAAGTTACCTAGACTGTATGGCTTTATTTCCTCATTTTATTATTGGTTCAATAATAATTACCACATAAGTTTATTTATGATGATGACTCAATTAGTTATTGCCTTTGATGATAAAGGTTCATAATAAATTATTTCCTGTTAATTCCTTTATTCTCTTCTTATTTTGACATTCCTTTGGGATGAATGTCAAATATATATAATAGTATATATATGTATATTCCTCTCCCTCATATGTATATGAGACAGAGACAGGAAGAGAGAGAGAGACAGGGGCTGACAAATTCTAAGATCTGCAGTTGACAAGCTGAATCAATTGTGTTGTTCCAATAAAAATGATGGTAGGATAAAAACTCAGAAAAAGCCCAAGTTTCAGTTTAAGTCCAAAGGCAAGAAAATACCTCATAACAATTAGATAGGAAAAGTCTGCTTTTGCTCAAAGAGAATCTACTTTTTTAGTCTATTCAGGTCTTCAACAAGCTGAATGAAGTCCACTACATTAGGGAAGGCAACATGCTTTGCTCAGACTACCAATTCTAATGTTGAAGTTATCTTTAAAAAGTCCTCACAGACACAACCAGAATAATGTTTGGCTAAATATGAGCTTCTCATGGCCCAGTTGACATCAAAATTAATCATCACAATGTGTCATCAGTCTTGAGCCTGAAAGACATTTTCAATCTTCCATGCAAGATGTCTAGCTCAACCTAGAGGGACAATTATCTCTCTGCTCATCCGAACCTTGAAATCATGACTCTTCCACTTATCAGTAGAACCCATTGAGGCCTAAGAGCTCCCATCAAGTAGACAAGTGTCAAAGTGAATTTCTTTACAATCTGGGAAGCAGTTGCTTCTACCACATTGAATATAATGTTATCCTTACTCTTGGCCAAAGATGTAAGACCCTCTTTTTCTTCCATAGGTCTCTTCTCTTAACTTCATCATTCTGTTGCTACTTTCTCTATCAATTTTTACCTACTCCACTATGATTTTGCATCCATTTGTACTTTTTTATTTCCTACCACTCTGGCCACATGTTTTAACACTTTCAACTTCCTTTGTACAAACAGGAAGTGGTGATCAGTACTGTCTTGGATTTCTTATTGTCTCACAACCTCTATACAGTTTCCCTGATTTCACACACTGTCATGGCTCTTGATTTATGGCCAGTATCCTGAAGTTTCTCAGACTTATATCCCCAGCTCAGGCTTTTTTTTGGTGATATATAACGGTATAAATAATTCCTTAAAGATATCTCCAATTTGACATCTTATGATAATCTGAAAGTTCACATACTGAACTAAACTACTCATCTTCATGCGTTTGACAAAAAAATATGCCTATTGTCCATATTTTCTAGATCAATGATTTCTCCCTTGTGTCTATTCATAAACCTTCTGGGTGTTTTAGAATCCTTGCTCTTTTCTTACTTATTGTGGAATAAATCATTAAGACCTCCAGACTACATCTTAAATTTATGCACTGGAGAAAGCACCTTTACATCACTTCCCATGTCCAGGTACCTGTACCTCTCACTGAGTTAGAACAGACTCCTAACTTGGTTTTCCTATCTTTACTCTTGTTTCTTTTCAATTCTTGCTTTTAATCATATTACTGATTAAAATCCTATTAAGCCTTCTTATTACCCTTATTACAAAATGCAAACTCCCTGTAAAACCTTTATTATTCAATCCTTGCCTAATTCAGATATGTCTTACAACTAGGGATGCCAGTGATTTTTCTTTATTTATCTTATAACCAGAAATTTTATTGGACTCATTATCAGTTCATAATTTGTAGGTTTTCTTTTTCTCATTGTAGACATTACTAATAACAATTACTATTTTCTTTTTTATTTTTTATATGCAGTAATAAAGATCTCTAATACAATGCTGAATAGAAGCAGCAATGGTGAATATCTTTGCATATTAGCTGACTTTAAGAGGAAGTTTTAACATTTTTCTTTGATATGATGTTTCTCAAGTTTTATTAAAGGTTAAGCAAACTTCTTCGTTAGCTAAGAGATTGAGTTTACCCTCTTTGTGATATTTCTTAAAGTACTTATTCCTGAGATCACAACATGAATTATTTCCTATAATCATCTATATTTCAAATAATGTGCCTATTTAAATATGCATGATCTTTAAAATGATAAGTCCTGTTTTCTACCACAGTATACTGGAGGGCACTCTGGATTGCATTTCTAGAATTCTGGTAAAAAGCAGGAGAGATATTTACATGATCCTGTCAAGCCTCCCAAAGAAAAATAGCAGTTATCATGCTACTGAGATCACAAAGATATACCCAGATATCCAAGACTAATAGGCACAGTCAAGATAATAGAATCACTATGAGTTTTTACTAGAGTCCCTAGATATCTAAAAATGCTTATTTGGAGATAAAGTTTGTACAGCATCTTCAATAGAGTTTCTTTACAGCATTTCTATCTGTCACAAAATCCTGACATATCTTCAGATCATGAAAGGGGCTATGAAGTGAGTGGATTGATGCTGTGGGCCTGGCAGTGTACTTGCAGATGGCTGGGCAAATGGACTTCTCTCTGCACCACCCAACAATGAGCAAATATCCAGTGAACTGTGATGTATAACAGTGATAGAACAGCGTACAACTGTGATGTATAAACAGAGAACAGCTTTACACTGAACAACAATCCGAAGGAAAGCTGGAGAAAAAGAAGCCAAAAGGGAAGAAAAAAAAGTGTGCAAGACTTGAATCTTGTCTTCGTGAGGAGATGGGAAAGTTAACAGAATTTCCTTCCTTTGGAAAAAAACTAAATTGACTATATCTCAGAGAATGATCTACCTTCAGGATTTTTTTCCATCATAAACCTAGTTTAAGGAGGACCCTTGAGAAGTATTTGTTACTAGTTTTATTTAGTACCCAGATAATGCAAAGAAATGTCCTTTAAATGCAAGCTGCAATGAAGATCTACCCTAAGGAAAAATTGGGACCCCTTCCAGTTTTAGTCTTAAAATAGAATAACAGGGCCTCTTGGACCAATAGAAGGAGGTCTCTGTTTTCACATAAGATTAGTAGGCATGTTTATTTATTTTGAAACTTGAATAAGTATTGAATAAGCATAATTTACAAATCGGATATCATTTTTGAGGTACAAGAAAAATATTCTAGAAAACAGAGATCTCAATTTCAGGGGAATGATTTTAAAAACATTATCTCCTTTTCTTTCTTTGCTCTCTGCTTTATGAGCCTTGGGAACAAGGCAGAGAACTTGGCACTGATGCACAACTCTGGATGACAGGCCAGAATTAACTACAATTTATTAAGTAATCAGCCCATTATTATAATCCACACTAAACAATCCATTAGGTTAAATTTTAATATTTGAGGCAAGAGATAGGTAAATTCTAACATTTAATGTTATCACTACATCAATACAAAAGTCTACTAATAATTCACAAAACAGAAGTAAAAATCATAGACAACGTCTTTCTGTACTTTAAAGTAACTAGGATACATTTAACAAGACAGTGAAATCCAAACATGTTTAGCCATATCATGCTTTCTATTGTTTTTTTCTTGGTTATTAGAATACACGAAGTAATCCAATTAGTTACCATCTGATAATTTGTTTTCCCAATCTGTGGAATATAGGTATCTGCGTCAGATTCCCTCGTGGAATGTGGCAGATGGTTCAGACTCTCTTCCTTAATGCAGACTAGAACTGAGACAACTTTTGCAAGATTTATATCACCTTGGAATGCATGCAGGACCTATCACCTAGGAGAAAATCCACCCACGAGACTGCAAGAAGGAACTGAATATCATGAAGCAGAGACCCTGCTTCTGCACTTTCCCCTATTTTGGTCAGACTTTTCAGAGACAACTTTAGGTGAGGTCTTTGTGGCTTATTCAGAGTTTCTCAGTGCCAACATGGAAGCTGTGTGCTGTCCATTTGGCTCGCAAATATTGTGACAGAGGCTGCCTAATTCCCTAACTCTTTATCATGACAGGTGAAGAAGCTCCTTTTTTTTGCAGTTTTTGGCCCGGGGCTGGGTTTGAATCCCCACCACCTCCAGCATATGCGGCTGGTGCCCTACTCCTTTGAGCCACAGGCGCTGCTCTGATGAAGCTCCTTTGATGGGCCAGTTCCTGGTGTTTGGGGGGGATCATTCCTGGAAGTTATACATGGAGCTACCAATAACTTTGTAAACGTCTAATTGCCTCATTTAAAACTCTTTCCTCTAAATTATCCAAAGTGATTTTATGATCTGTAACCTAAAGGGCACAAAAGGAATCCTCAAAATGCAAATACAAGGTCCTACCTACCCCAAACCTATTTAATCAGAATCTCTAAAAGTTGTTCTAACCATCTTAGAATATATTGGTGCATAGTGAAATTTGAAAGCCCTTCTGTGTCAAATATTTGCAGGGATAAAAGTTAGTGAGGGATCATCACTACGAATTCCAAGTCATAATCTCCAGGTAAAATTGACCCCAATTGAGCAGATTATTACTGCCTGCCTTGCCCAAAGTCCTCCTCCTGGGAAGTTCCTTATAAACAAACCACTATGTTGTACACCCTTTGATCTCTTGCTGATTTCCTTGAGATCTTTGTAGAGTCTGGTCAAAGTATGCCCCTACACCTTTATCAGATGTATAACTTGTAAATATTTTATCCCATTCTGTAGGTTGGATATTTGCTCTGTTAATTATTTCCTTAGCTGTGCAAAAGGTTTTTAAATTTAATCAGGTTCCAATTTTTTATGTTTGTTGCCACTGAGATTGGCATTGGAGACACCTTCATAAATTTCCAAAAGTTTCCCATTTTCTTCCATAATTCTTATGGTTTCATGCCTTAGATTTAAACTGGTTATCCATTATAAATTGATTTTTTGTGAGTGGTGAGAGATATGGATCATGTTTTAATCTTCTACACGTGGCTATGCAATTTTCCCAGCATCATTTATTGAATAATCATTCTTTTTCTGTGTATAATGTTGTCTGCTTTGCCAATGATCAAATGGTAATAGATGTTGCTTTTATATCTGTGTTCTGTTCTGTTCTATTGGTCTATGTCTTTATTTTTTGTGCCAGTACCATGCTGTTTTGATTACTAGAGGCTTGCAGTATAGTTTAAGGCCTTGTGGAGTGATGCCTCCATTTGTTCCTTTTGTTTAAGATTGCTTTGACTATTTGGACTCTTCTCATTCCAAACAAAGCATACAATTATTTTTTCTAGATCTGTGAAAAAATGACATTGGTATTTTGATGGGGATTACATTGAATTTGTGAATCACTTTGGGTAGTATGGACATTTAAATAATGCTAATTCTGCCAACCCATGAGCATGATATTTTTTCCCAATTGTTTACATCATCCACAATTTCCTTCCTCAGTGATGCATCATTCTCTTTATAAAGATCTTCTACCTCCTTAGCTAAATATATGCCTAGGTATTATATTTTCTTTGTAGCTATTGTGAAAGTTACTGAGTCTTTGGTTTGATTCTTAGCTTGAATGCTGTCATATATTATAGAAATACTATTGATTCATGTACATTAAATTTGTAACCTGACAATTTGCAGAATATATTTATCAATTCCAGGAGTCTCTTAGGGGAATCTTTGGGTGTTCTAGATACTAGATGTATCATCTGTCAGCAAAGAGAAATTAATACTTGTCATTTCCTCCACTTGCCTGATTTTTCCAGCTAGGACTTCCAACACTGTGTTGAATATAAGTGTAACAGTAGGCATCCTTGTGTTCCAGTTCTAAGTGGGAATGCTTTCAACTTTTCTCCAATCAATGGGATGCTGGCTGATGATTTGTTGTATATAGCTTTTATAATTTTGACATATGTTCCATCCATGCCTATTTTTTAAAGAGTTTTTGTTATAAAGAGTGCTGAATTTGTTGAATTCCTTTTCTGCATCTATTGAGATGGTTATATGATCCTTGTTTTTGCTTCTGTTTGTGTGGTGACTCACATGTATAGATTGATGTATGTTGAACCATTCTTTCATCCCTGGAATGAAGCCTACTTGGTCATGGTGGATTATTTTTTGGATGTGCTGCTGAATTAGATATGATAGAATTTTATTAAGGATTTTTGCATCTACATTCATATGGGATTTTGGCCTGTAGTTTTCTTCTTTTGTTGTGCTTAGTTTAGATATCAAAATGATGCTTGTTTTGAAGAACAAATAAGGGAGAATTTCTTCTTTTTTTTTATTAAATCATAGCTGTGTACATTAATGTGATCATGGGGTACAATGTGCTGGTTTTATATATAATTAGAAATATTTTCATCAAACTGGTTAACATAGCCTTCATGGCATTTTCTTAGTTATTGTGTTAAGACATTTATATTCTACATTTAGTAAATTTCACATGATGTTATGAAATAATTTGTGCAGTGTGGGCACAAATTCTGCTTTGTAGGTCTAATAAAATTAAGCTATAAAACTGTCTGAGCTAAGGATTGTTTTTGGTTTGGAAGTGGTTTTATTACTTCCTCTATTTTGCTCCCTCTTCTTGGTCTGTTCGGGACACCCTCTTGTTCCTGATCAAGCCTTGGTAGGTTCTGTGTTTCAAAAAATTTGTCCATTTTCTCACTGCATTCAAGATTATGTGCATAGAGACTTTTATAGAATTCACAGGTGACCATTTATATTTCTGTAGTATCAGTTGTAATATTTCCATTTTCATATCTGACAGGGCTTTGGGTATATTTTCTTTTCAATTTCTGACTGGAAAGTAGTCTATCAATTTTATTTACCTATTCAAAGAACCAACTTCTTTGGTTTCTTAATATGTTTCATTAATCTTCTATTTTTTTATTTCATTTAGTTCTGCTTTGACTTTAGTTTTTCTTTTCTTCTGACAGCTCTTTTTTTTTTTTTTTTGAGACGGAGCCTCAAGCTATCCCCCTGGGTAGAGTGCCATGGCATCACAGCTCATAGCAACCTCCAACTCCTGGGCTCAAGCGAGTCTCCTGCCTCCGCCTCCCAAGTAGCTGGGACCAC